>BEXV01002191.1:21260-52586 GCA_003118195.1 Hemicentrotus pulcherrimus | reverse complement strand
AAAAAAAAAGGAAAAAGAAAGGGGCGAGAAGAAAGAAGACAAAAGAATAAAGAGGAGAGGATAATAAGAAAAGAGAGCGATGAGAAGAAACAGGGAGAATATGGAGGAAAAGAGGGCATAGAAGGATAGATGTATGGGGTTGACAAAAGAGATAGGAGATGGGAGACTGGAAGGGAAAGAGGAAAAATGACAAAGAACGAGTGAGAGAGAGAGAGAGAGGGAGAGAGAGATACTAAAACCATAATCATTGCCAATTGGCATAATCTTGCACAATGCAACTCGCCTTTACAGCGAGCGGTGAACAATTAGGTTAACGGCTCAATGCCATCACTGTTATTGATCTATTATTTGTTTGGAGCTCATCTCCTATTGATTGTAAAGCGATGCTTGTAACACATTCTTCCATGGCTGTTTAATCAGGCTTGACATGGCACAGCTCGATGACAGGAGAGGCCCCTCCCTATGCCATCAAAGAGAACATGGCGCCCCCAGTATTTTTCTTTGATATAATAGCTTTAAAAACTGAAATAAATCTATTAAAATGTGCATACACACGACTCAAATAATAAAAACAAGATAAAACATAATTACCTGTATCAAACACCCAACAGTTGTTAATGTGTTTTTCCAGTAGTATTAATGGTAGGTCATAAAACCAATGGTTTTTCAAATAGGCTTTTCCGCATTGTGAATGGCCCTATATTTATGCGTGTAGGACTGCATGACGGTTATAACAACACTCGATAAAAGAA
This sequence comes from Hemicentrotus pulcherrimus, assembly GCA_003118195.1. NCBI lineage: Eukaryota > Metazoa > Echinodermata > Echinoidea > Camarodonta > Strongylocentrotidae > Hemicentrotus > Hemicentrotus pulcherrimus. The sequence continues at coordinate 51,834 of BEXV01002191.1, read as the reverse complement.
AATTATGGGTTGAACCCATTTTGTCATACACACCAAAATAAATTTCTTTCTTTTTTCTATATGATGTCTACTGTCGACATCAGTTCCTGCACTGTCTACGCTACAAATAACAACAGAGCAGATAAAAATTTATCTTTTATATCAAGCCGCTGAGTATTATTTGTCAAAAATGTAATATTTAAAGTCATTGAGTGGTATTTATCTGTTTTATAAAAGTACCGGGTATATAAAATGCTGATAAAAACCATCTGACTCCACTTTTCCCTTCACATACCAATATCAGCACAACAACAACAAAAATACATGAGAGCAGTCTGCAATTTAGCTTTTAAAAGCTTCAAAAGAGCACTCTTAAAATCAATTAAATACTTCAATATTGCTGTGAGCAAATTTATATGACACCAAAATGACCATATCCAAAATGAGCTCCCTCGAACACAACAGTATTTTTTTTTGCTCCCCTGCCCAGTATGCATGCCTGATCATATCAATCCACTGGATTGTCACTGTGGAGTAGGTACGAGAATGAATATTTGATGGAGAAGCCTTCAACTGGAGGTTTATGGAATAACGGTTGACGTGGAATAATCAATGATTTCTGCCATATTGGAAACTATGAAACATACATAATTCTCAAAGCCACAGCAAGGTAAAAGGATGAGAGGAGCACAAAAAAAAAGAGAGCAAGATTCTTGAAGGCGAAGAAGAACGAGGATGGGAAAATCCCTCTGAGTGCCATCATTCTCGTAACCTCTTCTGCACGAAAGCTCTTACATTATCAACCTTTATTTCTTGGGGGTGAATATCAGTAGTCAGCGTGAACCGACCCTGAAATGAATGATGCTATTCCTTCTTCAATACTGATAACATATTCCATGCATGAAGCAGCCTTTTCACACACAGCTAAAATTCTTTAAACATGACTAGTTTAAACGTGTTTCTAACGTGTTTAAACTAATCACACACAGAAATTTCGGTGCGATCTTTAATCGTTTCGTGATTAACTACTGCTCGTAAAATGCGCAGTAGTGCCATCGCGCATTGAAGGTCATGTCACGTCAATCAAAGCGCACGCTCCATCTAGTTTAATCATGACTAAACACGAATTTCCTTTCACACACAAAATGTCAAGCTCTCTAGATACGAACTTCGTATCTGTAGCCTGCTTTTAGGGGCGTATAGATCGCGACTTCGTATCTATCCCAACATCGTTTAACCGATGTTCACACTGGGAAATTTTGTCTATAATCATGACTAAATTTTTACGATGATTCTAATCATCACTAGATACGATGAATTTTAGCTGTGTGTGAAAAGGCTGAAAGTCGTGCATCCAATCAACCTAATTTGGCTTTGGAGGGGATGGGGATAACTCTATAGCTGTTCAAGAAATTCATTGACATTGTGCCTGTGACAAAAAAATTGTTATGACAATCCCCTTTAAAACATTCCTTTTATTTTTATTCCTTTTAATTTCTATATATACATTTCAAATTTTCATTTATATTTTGCATTGTATTTATAAGAAAAAACACCAATTCATTTTTGCCTAAAGTTTAAAGACTGGACTATTCCAAATTTCCCCTTTGTCTTTATGTGGGAAGAAACGCAAACATTAAAAACATTAAATTGCATACAATTAACTTTTCCTTCTAAAAGGTATATAATCAGATAAGGAATAATAAATTTCTTTATACAGAACAGTCAGGAACGATGCATTGTATGTCAATCAAAATACACCCAACCCTACAATTACATATTCTGTGGGAAAAAAAAGAATTAGGGAAAAAAAAGAATTAGGGCAAAAGTCAAGGAAAACTTTGCATTCTATTTTGTTCTTGCTTTGCTCAAGGGATAAACACGATATTAGCATTATCACGGACGGAGCTGGCATGTTCATTACCTATAACTGGTGAATTATTGGGCTGTAAATAGCTATAATGCACAAGCACTAGTACTCGGGCTTACGCCACCACTACAGCCAGGGCTTAATGTTCAATTTACATTGTAATTTACATGAGTGACTGAAATGCCAAACATGCGCCCTTTTCCTTTCATCCCCGCTCTCGTTTTCCGTTTCCCACACACAGTGTCTTTAGACACGAACGCTGGTGAATTACTGATAAGCCTAGATGGATTGGTTGCCACACGTTGCATGATAGGCGAAGAGGAATCAAGCGATCAACGCTCTCCCCCCTCCGTCTGTCATGACGCATCAATAAAAGACGACTCTCACACTCCCCGTGCCCCCCATTTTGGCTTGTGAATCATTAACTCCTTGTACCAGATCGGCCTCGTCGGAACCTAGTTCACACCAAAGGAACAAAACGTCATGAACAACGTAGAGACAAAGAAGTAGGCCTATACACAGCTTATGAACCACGTTCACACAAAGGGACAAAACGTTATGAAGAACGTAGAGATGAAGAAGTAGGCCCACAGCTTATGAAACAAGTTCACACAAAGAGATAAAACATCTTTTCATAATGTCGAGAGACTCGAGATGAAGAAATACATAAACCGTTCTGGTTATAAACAATGGCTGAATGCATTTACAAGATCCTCCGAACCATGTTCACACCGCAGAGACAAAACGTTGTAATGTAAACAATGCAGAGGTGAAGGTGTACATTAATGACTCTGGTTAGAAACAATGGCTGTCTGCTTTTCCTGTGGCCTTTCACCCACCACAAGACAAGGGTAATTCATTCCAATTACTAATGCGAAAACCACCACCCTATACCACAAGGTAACCAGTATTTAGCCACCACCATTTTAAAAAAGAAACCCTTTTTTTACAACAAGGCATACAGGCCCACATACACGTACATGTAGTTGAACTAAACTATATAGTTCAGGTACGATGTTTCATTTGACCAAAAAACAAAAAGTCTACCAATGTTGGCAATGTAAAGACAAGTGCGGATCATTTGAACAGTTTTGAGGATGAACGTTATTGGCTATTGCAAACATTCATGTGGCCATGACATATGCACACATTTAGAAGGCTGTATCAACCGTGTGTATACTGGGAGTACAAGAACAGTATTTCAAACAGCATTCAAGTTGCGTTGTCTGCATAAAGAACCAATCTGGGACATTCGTAGTCTGTTTTCCTTGCCGAGAATACATAAATATTAAATACAAGATGGGTAAAGAGAGTAGGCGCTACATGAAATCTATGACCGCAAAGCAGTTATTACCTACAGCTGAATTTTGATACTCTGTTTTATTATTTCTTTTCTTTCTCTCCATAAATCACTTAGCAAATTGATGCCATGAGTTTCAATTACTATGTCAGGGAAGCACCAGGGGGGTGTTTCATAAAGATGCTAAGTTGAACTTATCTCTAAGTTGGACTTAACTTTTATGGAAAGCCGTTAGCAGCTATGAAAATATTTTGTAAAAGTTTTTTTTTAAGGCATAAAATGTTGAATCAAATCATTCATATTTTCTTTTATCACGGAGATCTCATGTGGTCGATGTGGAATTTTTAAAAAGTCTAAAATATTTGAATTTTATATTATATTTTATGGCTACAAATGGTTCTCCATAATTTTTAAGTCCAACTTAGAGTTAAGTTCGACTTAAAATCTTTGTGAAACACCCCCCAGGTCTAGATCAATGGCACAAGGGGCATTCACACTGCAAGCAAAAAAACGTTGGTTGATAGGCAACTATCCACAGACATGATGAAAAACTTTTATAAAAAAAAAATAACCTCTGGAATGGGGATTCGTTTCAAACACTGGCCGAAACTCCATCGGTTTTTGGTCATAGGACTACATCAGCTACACTGTACATGGAAATGCTGGTTTTATCATACATGTACCACATGCTGGTTAAAATTGTTCCCTTTGATCATCATCCCCCCCATCATTCAACCTGAATGATGGGGGTTCAGTTTCGAATGCCCTTTGCTATAACTGGAAATCTTTATATATATAGGTACATTTTCCCACCGAGTCCCTTGGCATTACAAATATTGCAGACTCACAGGCATCAGACTAGCCAAGGTGCTAATTCAATTTTAAGGATCATGAACAGCAAGACTTCCAAGCTGGAAAATAGAAAACCGCATGTAAATCAAATATATCTTTAACAAATTGAGTTTGTAGATAATTAAGTAGGTAATTTGTATGTACATGCATATTTTCCAAAAGGATATTGAACATAAATTAATTTGTTTCCCTTTCAAGACAAAAAAACAAACAAAAATAAACATTTCATAATTTCACTTTAAGTTTGAATACACCTATAAATAAATAAAAACATAAAAACGAAATGAAGGGGGGAATTATCAATAAACAAGATATTGACAAATGTAGAAATTTTGCAAATGCGAGTAAATGACGTTATTAGCAGAAGTAAGGAAAAAATGAGAGAAAATTGAAAGACCTGATCAATATGACACAAAATCTCTTACCTCTCCTGTCTCATCTGACATTCTAGCTTGAATATTCCTTAATTTCATGGGCAAAAACTATCCAGCATGTTCACCTTTTCTCAGAAATATTGTTGAATGAAATCCTAACCACATTAAAGAACGCAGCAGGGCAGGCAGTATGATACCCTAATGAGCCCTACATGACGTGTCTTGAGGCTTCGTCGCACCGAAGAAACAAGAGTTCATGGGCAAATTTGCGCGACTTCCTCAAGGAAAATTAGACAAGACAAAGAGCCGGCAGGAGAGATATATACATGCGATACGACAAGTCGGTGTCAGATCTACGCCGAGCGTTTTTTTCGTGAAACCAACCAGGACAGAAAACATTTCCTTCCCTATTCCATAGACTTCCTCTGCCATATAAGCCACGTGCTGATGTAATTATCTTTACTCCGAAACAAGAAGTTAAATGGGCCATTAGGTAAACTGCTTAAATATCCTTTTACATGTTTTGTCAATAAATAGATGTAACAGGGAAGGGAAGTCCCAAATTGAGCAGGAAAGTGCCATTTTTTTCTTCTCACTCTTTCGGTTTGGTTATGATCACACTCATCAAGCTCTTTTCCATTGTTTTCAAATGTGATATTGATGGTGTAGTTAAATAATGTCCTGAGTGCAACATGAAGTTTCATATCATGCGGAAATCTGAAGAACCGTTTAATTTTATTTGTCTCCTGGGGCCTTTTTCATATTCCAAACGACTACAAAAAAACATCTCCACAAAGGAAAATTCAGGAGACATTTTCCCATGTGTATTTATTTATTGTCCCCAATAAAATCTTATATGGCATCCTAATTGATGTTATTTCAGTTTCCTCTCTGTGCGGAATGTGAGCCAAACATGTAAAGATCAAAACATGACCTTTTTTTCTTCTTCAGAAATCGCTCTAAATATCATCAAAATAATTGGAGATTGGTCAATATTTACGCATTTTCAAAATATCATATTTTTAACCATCAACAGAGAGTCTGATTCTGCGAGCATCTCCACAGGGAGTGACAAGGGAAATTGTAGGAAATCTCCTTGTTAAAAAGGAAGCACGCTGCCAATCAAAACAGAAGGTCAAATATAGTTACTAGCCAGCAATAAACTAACGGGTCTGAATTAAAGCACATTAATCACACACTGTGACACTCTAGAAATGTGGAGCTGTTCAGCTGCTCTAAAACGTCAAATTGAGAGACTGTTTCATGTTCTCTCAGAGAGCGCTGTTCATGATCGAAAACAAGAGAGGTCTGCCAAATGGTCCCGGTTCATGTCTCTCGTTGCAACGCGAGTGAGCTAAAAGTTGTTTGCATCATGATCTGTAAAATAAGCAGGCTAATTTGATACTTCCATGCACTCACTTGCTTGCCTGTGGTGCAAATGTTAAAGGCAGTCCCCTACTGCTTTGGCTTCTTCGGTATGACACGTAGGCCATGATAGATTCCCACCATGGGAAACACTTGTGACATTTGAGCGATCATGCAATCTTGTCCCAGTACCGCAGGCAAATATTCATGTATGCAAAATAATATTCCAGTCTTCAACTATGGCACAGCACTAGTTGCTTTAAATTATAAATGCAATACTGACAGCATGGGCCATGGGGTGGTGATTTCAACTCAAATACATGAACGCTTGCATATTTAATTAATATGCAGGGTCTTGAATAATTTGATATCATGAATTAATCCTCCCTTGGCAGCATTTGCACATGAGTCATCATTTGTTTGGAGCTTAAACCAAACATTGCAAAAGATGCGATGAACAACAGCAAAAAACACCTTCCCTTTGATACAGGCTCATATCTTACTACATGTATAATTCCACATTGCAATAAAATATGCATCATATATATGCTGGTATGTTTAATCAACTACTTGATGTCCTCGAGTGCAAAAACAAATATATAGTGACAAAATGAAATTGATAGCATTCACGTGTGAACCAACCCCAAAGTAAAAGGTAATTCATTTTTAATTGATGTGGTACATTAAAAAACATTATAAAATGTAATAAATAAGAAGATTACCATCTTACAGAGTAAAGTGGTAACATTTGTCATGAATTTTATTCATCTCTTATTATAATGGGAGGTATAAAATAATTCTAAAGGTCATCTGTACCTCTACTTTTCTCATCCCTTTAAGAATTTTAATTCATGGCGATGTTTTTTCTTCCTGTCCCGGCTTCAACCACTAAATGAATAACTACTCTTCTTCTTGCTTCAGGCTATAACTTATGACGCATTACCAACTGAAGACATTTCAGTACAGGCAAAAGGTAATTTTCAGAGTGAAAATGTACAAGGAAATTAAAGGGGGTGACTTGTTTTAGGTGTTTTTCCCCCTTTAAATTGGTAAAAAAAGAAATTGTCACACACAAGCAATTACAGAATGAATGTACATGTAAGTACACATACAGTCACTTCTCTTCTTCAAGAAATTGAAGAAATTGAAGAGTAGGGAAAGATTCAAAGGGATTAATTTGAGAGTAATCGAAGAGAATTACATTCTTAGAATAGCTGCCATGCACTAATGCAGCAAGTTATATGATACACGTCTGTCTCATATGTATATTCTGCTTTTCTACAGTTTCTAAACAGTCTTCTACAATTTCTACAGTCAGAAGTAGCGTCACGTGCGACTACAATGAAATCCAAAGCTTCGCAAAATCACCCATTTGCATGGGAAGTGTTTATTACTGGCTTTTCCCCCAATTCCACATGGGGCAGCTGGAAGTTTGGAGAGAGAGAAGCGAATCTGATTCAAAAACATGAGCGAGTGGGAAAAACAGACCCTCTTAATTATTCCCTCACGGTTTAATCAGAGCATCACTATCTGGGAGATGTTGACGGAGGCTGAAATCAAGACGTACATGTAGGTCGGTTCACACTATAGCGTCAGTATTCAGTATCTTTTCGCGAACTGTATTCTCTCGAAAATTGGACTTGGACCACCTAGAGTCAATGTTGTCAATTTCACAAATAGACTTCCAAATACACATCTGTCCTCCCTTTCTTCGGCCCACCTGATTTGTTTTTTTATATTTTTGTTCAGAAATCAAATTACAGTTGGAGGATATTTCGGCAATGGGGTCAGCGAAATTCAAGAATATCAAGCAATTTCTCCTCATTTTTAGTCTCTGTACCAATAAAATTTGAATTTAACAAAAAAATTTCTGAAACTGATCCAATAGCATTATACAGACAAAATATCAAATAACATGGGCCCACCTCATACAAAGAATTAAAAAAAAAATCAGCTGATAAACTAGGAATTTATTTTATTTTGTCTTATTCATAAAAACATGGTTTTTAGAAGTTATTTTTCCAGAAGTTATTTTTTCCCAGATATTAGCTGTAGTGTGGATACATTCCTTATCTTAGGTAAGCTCTACTGCTGATGTGGCATCACTGTGGTGGCAGACGTAGGCATGGGGGATAAAGTGATGAAAGCCGAGTATGATGATCTTCTCAAAACCAACCACCACTACTACTACCTTCATCCCACTCACTCGTCACAAGCACAATGATCCATAAACCTCTCATTTGATCTAAATTACGTCTTTCAGAAAGGATTCTAATCTCCCATCCTCCCACTCTCCGGGGTACTTTCCCGGTGTAAAGACAACAAAAACGAAACTGTATCATTGTCAATATTATAATCTTCCTTGGAATAACATTAGCTTTATTATCATACAAACAACAAGACGCTTTTCCTGGTAGTTATAACCATGATAATGATGTGTAATTGGGAGGTTGCCAAGTCGGATTGAAAGGAGAATAAACATTAGCAGGATCAGAGACTCCTTTGTAAATTAGGTATCACATGCATGAGCAAAATCACCAATTGAAAGGTTGCCTCCCCCGAAACATATCAACCCCAATTTGCAACACAGCATCGTCCGGTCTGAATTGATTAGTCGTGCTCGTTAAAGGGTAATTAGTCCACATATCCTGGAAAAAGGTGTCCGCTCAAAAAGTTGAACATGCCCAAGAGCTACATGTACATGTACAGGCATGCAAACACTGTTTCTTCTCGAAACAACCTTTGTCAGACTTTCGCATCAGCCATACATTAAACTTTTTCATACTTCATTATCAAAATCAATGAGAAAACGCAAGTAGTGGTCTGACCAGGGGGTTTGGAGAGTGATGAGGCGTAAATAAGAAATAGGGAGAAAAACGGGCAAAGGTTGGAAATACCGCCTGAATGCGGTAAACCAGGCAGGAAATTTGACCTGACAACCCACACTCGGATCCCCCCTCGGAAAAAATGGGAAAGAAAAGAGGGGGAGAGGACGATTAGTCTTTTAATCAGACAGCTGTAAGGCTTGTCATGATCAAGAGGGGGCATAGTATCAAAGGCGACCCTGTATGTTCGCAGCTGACATTGATCAATCTTTCTTTTTTTTAAATATTAGATTCCATGCCCTGAAAAATTTGATGACTGACAGATTATTAAAGAGAATAAAGAGGAACTGTCAATTGAATCAAAAGAATTTTAATATATTTTTCTCTTCAATGGAATATCAATGAGGCTAACTCCTACACTTATGGCAAAAAGGCATATATGAAGCAAACAGAATTCTACAGTCGTCCCCCAACAGTTAAAAGTATTTTACATACGAATTAGAGTTTACAACTTGACAATAACGGTAAATAAAAAAAAAAGAGTTCTTCCCAAAAACCCCCTCATTCAAAGATATTATTCAAATTTCAAAATAGTTTTCTTGTTGATAATTTGATTGACAATATTTTGAATAAACTGGTCTATGTGTTCATTAATTGGCAGACTTCAGGTCGTCCATGAGTAGGCCTGTATCCAAATGTGTGGCGATCACCTTTGAAGAGATGAAAGCGGTCTCAATCCCAAGACTAAACTTAACTTGTCCAGTTGGTAGATCGATGGGCAAGGTCCCCGAGATGTGTGCGAAACAGCTGGCTCCAGAAGAATCGCAATTCATGTGGGCACGATGAAAGACAGAAAAGCACGGAACACAGAGATGAACGAATGAAAGACACGGATGGAATTCGTATCCAAGGAAATGACTGGGAAGGGAGCTAGGGTTAAAAATGCAGAGCCTATAAAGTCCCAAAATAAAATGCAGAAAGTCTCAGGTATAGAATTGAGACATTTAAAAATAATTTTTCCAGATTTTGTCTGGAAAACAAATTGGTAAATGGTTTCTCTGCCTATAATTATATTTTGAATAAATGTCAGCTATTTTTTACAGAAACCACTCTGTGATGCATCAAGAGTCACAATAATTTAATAGTGGGCCAGCTTTCGTTTGATGGTTCCTTTCCTGCTGTCTTTTTTATAACAAATAAAAGAAAAATCTAGGAACCCACTTGATTATCAGATGAACATAAATACTGTAGCCTTCAGGCCTTCACTGCTTCAAAATCATCCTCAATTGATTCCAATAATAATCACTGAAAAGTATCACCAACAAAAAACTGGAAGTAAGATTTACCCCTGATAAACAACCATTCACACCTCCGCATTCAACCCAAAGAAACGTAATTGCCTCCCCTGCAAATCCCCAAATCCAACAATTAAATGTTTCATGGTGTCATTGAAATCTCACAGATGTATATCTTTCAAATCCTACCTCCGGTTACTCAAGCCTTAAATGAAAATTTTGGCAAAAACATCCTACTACAAAGAAAAATACCTTAGAAGCAATAAGCTGTGCGTATTCATGCATTAAAGCGTTAGAATTTGCTCTCATTTGGCCTGTTTAGCCTACAGGAAATTTATACAACACTAAACACTGTGTATAGAATCATAAAGTGTGCACACTGAGTAAGAACATTGTACAAAGAAATGCAATCCTTATAAAAGGTCTGCCTATATGACAGTTAGCCAACCAGCACAATGATGATCGTGCTGATAAACTCCAGTTTTGATAGTTTTTCCAGTTTCTATAAGATTTTCATATGATACAACATTCAGACTAAAACCGAAACCCAATACTCATGGAGTTGTTGTTCGAAACTATATGTATCTTCAATAAGCATTTTGCTGTACAATTTTTTTAAAATTTAACTTTTCTTTATGCATGCCCCATTCAGACAAGAAAAAGAGGAAGTAGTAATTACTATTGCTAGCTAAAGGTATACTATGAATTCTGATGAAGTCTGAATGGACGCTAGATCTTTTGAGGATCAAACCATGGACCCTACCACAAACAAATGATCCCTGCCCAGGGGATGTAACTCCATTGTCCCTGGATTGACAAAGGAGCGGTGAGGGCACACAGAGTCACATCATAAACAAATCCCTCTACTACTTAATGACCCTTTTAATCAATCATCTGGATCATTGCAGCCTCTGTTTGGTCACCATGTTTATCCGTTCTTATTGTGACATCACTCTTACATACTCAATAACACATAATATTTGATCAGCCACCTCAGTTTCTATTATTACACAATATCCAAAAGAAATACAGTCAAACCTGTCTATAAAGGCCACTGAAAAGAAGCAGTAATAGTGAAATCTCTTTAAAATACTTTATATACTTATAGGCCTTTAATAGTTTAATTGTCAAAGATAGACATTTATATGAAACCTATAATATTTCAAAAATAAACAGTAAACATCATCCTCTCCGATCCATGACCTAACCGAAAGTCCAAAACCTTTTCTAAAAACAATGCCGAAATTAACAGCATGGCTAAACTGTTGTCGCAGTTAGACCAGCCAAAGTTTTAGGGATAGAAGCGACTTTACTGGCACTCTACCATCAGAGGAAATGAGTAGCAATCTCCCCCTCTAGATGACCCCTACTCCCTAGATTCAGGGTAAGCTTACATAGGGTGACACATCTTCTAAACCTTGATCCCTCGCCCAGCTGAAAGGCAAGGAATATTTGATCAGCAAACAACTTATAATAAATACGCTATTTAGCATGGGAGAAAAACTCCTGAAGGTTTTTTTCTCCTATATTTATTCTTGTTAAGCTTTCGCCGATACTTAAAATATACTAGGCCGAGTACTATCAATTTCATCTTGGCACTTGAGATAGTCGAGTCCAGCCAATATTTAATAAAACAANTAAGGTGGTCTGTATAGATACAGCCCACCTGATAAATACGCTATTTAGCATGGAAGAAAAACTCCTGAAGGTTTTTTCTCCAATATTTATTCTTGTTGAGCTTTCGCCGATACTTACAAATATACTAGGCCAAGTACTATCAATTTCATCTTGGCACTTGAGAAAGTCGAGTCCAGCCAATATTTAATAAAACAAACTTCAATTCAATGAAGGAGTCAGAGAAAGAGGTGGGTTGAGAAAACTGCTTACATGGAAATATAGAGGATTAATTTCAATGAACATCATTTCATGAATCAGGATAAAACTACTTTCCCCCATCACCACTAAACTCTTGAAATATTAGACGAAGACAGACATGGAGGGCAAGTGCAAAATCAGAAGTCTTGAAAATGTTTCACTGCTCTTTCATACATACCTCCATGGACGCTTCTTTATCCCTCTCTCTGTCTCTCTCCATCTCTCTCTCTATCTCTCTCTGTCTCTGTCTCTCTCTCCCAACCTCTCTCTGTCTCTCTCTCACCCTCTGTCTCTCTCTCTCTCACCCTCTCCCTATCTCTCACCCTCTCTCTCCCTCTTAGCACGGTAAATTGACCCATCAGCAAAGGAGGAAGGAAATTAGAAATGATTATCTTTCATCCACTGCGGCGGATCAGGCGACTTGGGAGACTGGCAACTTCGGGAAGAAATGGGTGCGAGGCGGCGATAAGCAGAAGGCCCATCACGAGTGATTATGTGGTCTATTATCACATTCTTAAGATTGAACGTGGGACGTTGTGGGGGTGAACCTAATCAGGCACTCCGAACAAGAATCGTGGAATGAAATTCAAGTGGACTTGACTGCCATAAAAATTGAACCTGAATGAATTGGTGGTGCGGTGAACACGATCCCTCGCCGGTTTTGCAAGTAATGCGGGCAGGTTTTTTTTTACACACTGCAGGCATGATATTTGATTCCACAAAAAAAATGCCAACTCCAGGACTTTTACTTTGATGTGGCTGTGTTCCAGTGCAGATTAGCTCCGAACATCATCATTTCATTCTCTTCTACATTTGTTAGATTCATGAAAACAAACGAGGCCATCTACAAATGCATTGTGGCGATTGTCATTTTCTAACAAAGAAGGACTATTACTTCATTAATAATAGATCCACTAAATAAGTTACAAAATGAAGGTTACGGAAGTTAGTAGTATAATATATTGTCTGCTGGGAACTCTCAGCAGATGATATGAAACGGAAACAGAAAAAAAAAGGATGACAAGAAACTCAAAGCAAATATAAACATAAGCAAGAAGGTAATAACAACAACAAAGTTTAAAGAGAGAGAGAGAGGGGGAGAGGAGATTGAAATACAGAAAAGAAATCTAAAGAAGAAAAAGAAAAGAACCAATTGGGTGAATAATAAAGGAAATGGTTAAGAGAGCAAGAAGGGAATACAAATGACATTGTGGGACTAAAGTATAGAAAGAATGAAGTTATTACCTTGTCAACCTTGGCCTTCTTGCCTCCATGTTTCCTTCCACTACTGCAGCTGGCTTCTCCACTCCTCTTCCCCGCTGCACCATCTACCTTACAATCCTTCTCAATCTTTATCTTCTTACTGGCAGCCTCTTCCCCTTCCCCTGCCTCCTCACCAGGGCTCTTAGGAGTCTTCTGTTGCTTGCCCCCTTCTCCAGGAAGGTGCAGGGAGCTGGGTCTGGCTGGAGGCGCATTCAGAGGTGGCGTGGCGGTGGTAGCGGGGGCGGGGGAGGGGTTGAGGAGGTTCGTGCTGGGACTGGGAGTCTTTAGCTGCAGTACGTTGCTCATGGTTGTCATGGGCGTCATGGTTGTCATGGGCGTCATGGGTTTTATTGCGAGAAGCTTATCAAGCTTCAAACCTGGATTCACTTCCAGCTTAGGGCCACTACTATTGCTACTACTTCCACTTTGGTTGCTGGGTGGCGCAGCCACGTTCTTTGTCGGTTTTCCAATCTGGTCTTCGGCCCGCCCCGACCGATCCGGGGAGGCGTAAGCGCTGGATGCGTCGTCCATCGTGGACGAGGATCCCGTGCTTGCATTCGAGTCCTTGCGAACGGTGATCGGGGACACCCCTTCGCCTTTGGTGGCACTGCTGCTCACTTTGCGTTTGATCTTCATCTTGCCGACCTTCATGGGGCTGGCTTCGAGGTGCGCGGGAGGGCCATCATGGTGGCCGTCTTTCTCCAGGTCAGCATCCAGGTCAATGATGAGATTACCTAATCCTATCTCCCACTCGTCGCTGCTGTCGTAACTTGGTGCATTGGTATCCTCCCGAGTGTGGCTACTGTCCATCTTGTGACACTCGGGCTTGGATGCCTGCTGGAGTAAGCTCTCGGGTGGAGTGCGACCAAAAAGCCGCACCTTGGCACCTTCTTCAGCAAGGCCAGTTAATGATCACATCTGGGCTGAACAGCATGAACAGCAGTCACGCAGCCAAAACTTGGGTTCCTGCACAAAAACGCCAGGATCCGATTGCCGTATCACTTGCACATATCCAACACCATGGACTCCAAGAAATTGTAGAATGATCCAAAGTATAGAAATCCAAACGAGTCACTGCACCTGCAAAACACAGAAATGAACAAAGAAGGTTGAAATACCACATTACCCTCAACAACCCAGCACCCTCTTTGGTCAAAAGGGGTGGAAATATTCCCTTCAAACACACACACACACATGATGTACAGGCATTACAGTTGACAGGTGAAATTTCCTCTTGTTTGAGTGGTTCTCTATTTGCTTTCTCACACAGGTAGGAGGTAGGCTCACCCAGAGACCCACTAACCCACTTTCAATCCCTCATGAAAAAAATAACTCCCCCATTATTCTCTCTAATCGCCTCTTTAAAGGGCAACGCTCATCATTTTTTGCACAAACAATTCAGGTAATCCGATTACTGTCTTGTCAGACAAGCTCCTAGTCTAAGATTCCAAACCCTCGACATGCTTCCAGTTTCACCAAGCGTACAAGCTATCCACAGTCTGGTTTATCAAGACTAGAAGTGCCTTGCCAGTTTGAGTGTGACTAGTACAGTCACCTTGACTGACCTTCGCTGGCAAGGAGGCTCTGTGTTCGTTGCCAGACAATCGCAGACTGCTGGAAATCAAGCTGCAAGATCTAAACAGCTCGCCATTGTCAAACAGTTTTGACTCCTTTCAGCAATCACAACACACCGATTGGAATGCTCCATTATTCCTCTCATAAAGGCAAGGGGAGGGTAGAAAATGAGAATCATGTAAAAATGATGAATTCGATTCAAAGGAGTGGTTTCTTTGCTTGATGATCTTTTCAAAAGCAAGGCTAAAGCTAATCCCTTGGTGGTAAAATACACACTATTTTCTCACAAGCCAACACAACAGGAGTGAATAGGATCATAGAAAAAAAGGTAGACTATTTGCTCTCACGGTTGGGCAAATTGGCATCTGTTATTATCCCCCGAGTTTATAGGGAGAACAGGAATTCAAGCAAATATTGGAACAATATATGTGATGCTTGAATCCAAGTAATGATTGGATTGCTCTGAATGACACTTGTCTGCAAGACTGCGGAAGAGATAGATAGCACTTTGTTACTTGCCTGTCATCAACAGGGATGAATCAAGTGGAATTTATGTTGCTTTACTACAGTTCAATTAAATGGCAAATCATAATTTCTTGGGGGGCTATTACCATCTCACAAACAGTCCACAACTTGGAACTCGCTGTGGAAATGACACAGATGTGTACAGCGCTTTCACAAAATGACAAAATGGCTATCAAATTAGGTCTCTGTTCTGTCCTAAACAGCTGTCACGCTCGACAATAGAATAACGCCAAAGAGGTTAAGAGCGAGTTCCTTCGGCCTCCTTAGATGGCCTCATTCAATTCATGAAAAGCGCAGGTAAGGTGATGAGAAGAGGATTAGATGTGAAGACAGGCAGCCTCCCAGTGAGAGAACGAAGGCAAGGCGCGCTCAGGAAAGAAGGGAATTAGGCTCAGACGAGAGCACCTGTTCCGCAAGAGGAAACAGGGCCGAGTGAGAGGTATATCACAGCACCTCGACTCCTGAATGGCTGCCAAGCATGCACTTCCCAGGGGCCCCGGTTTCACGGGATAATCAGAACCATTGTCGAGTCTCGATCTATAACCGCAAACCATCTTGGATAATGGAGATTGAGGCCAAACTATGCATTTTGAAAAAATAATACACCCCTTTCCCTGTTGATAGAAATAACATCCCCTTGAAAAGGAATTAATGATTGTATTCAAAAGCTCAATTGATCCCTTATCGCAAATGAAAGAAAGAAAAAAAAAGTGTTCACCTGAATAAATTACTGGGGTAAGCTAATAAGGCAATATATTCCTGGAATGACAAGAAAGGATGATATACGAACGATAATTTCTTTTATGTAAAAAGGTAAGCCTACATGATAAAAAGAAGACTGAAACTATCTTATTTCATGTGATGACTTAATAGACCCTTTCAGACTATTAACTTGGTTAGAGTGCGCTTAAAAAAGAGATTTTCATCAAATAGTACCATATAGCCTAATAAAGGTGAGCACAAAGTACTTTATAAACAACAGTTTCACCCTCCCACTCAGTAATACAATTTTCTGATGTCTAAAATATCTAGAAATAGCCATGAACAATGTGGGTGGGTGGGTAGTTGATATTTGAGATATGAACATGAATTAGAGGCCTAGAGGGTGTCAACAGGGTGTCAACACTCGTTGTATTCTGCCTCAACGACAATGTACATTTCTTTGTTGTGCCATCGTCTGACTAAGACCAGAAATGACTAAGGCTTGGGCTGTGTTAGCGACGACGCGACACCCGTCCAAACGTAAAAAGGGCTAATGCGCCATTTCCTCCCTATGTGATCACGGCTATCATGTTTTGAAGCCTGGGATCTCCAGCGGAATGTTTATGTTTTGCTCCGATTAAAGAAGGATTCACACTTGAATGAAATTTCTTTGAATGAAACGAGATAACACGAGCTAACGCTCCTCTGGATCCAGACACATAAAGGTATCTTCTCAGAAATATGTTGATATGAGCGCACCTTCTGAGAGTCTCTAGGGGGTAAGACATTTCACAGTTCTGCTGCCTGACATGATAATCACATTCCTGCTCATGACATTTGACCCTTTCCCCACTTACAATCTTTCAATCAAAGTTACATCAATAATATACCCAACATTGATGGGACACGAGACTGGCTGGCTGAGGAGATGACGTAAGAACAACTTATCTTTGGCATCCTGAATGTCATAATGAACTTCTCCCAGAGTATCTACATGTACAAGAAACATTTCTTATTATAGGTACCAGAAGTAAATGGGATAAATGAGTCTAGCTACCGAAATTGATTAATGTGTGACCTTTCCAAAAATTCAATACAGTTTTAAGAACAAAATCTGAATTAAAAAAAAAAAAACATTATAAGGAACATACTGACACAACTAAAAGAAATATCTAACCAACTCTTTTCCTAATGTCTTCCAAAACTTTACACAAGATCAACAACACAATTTGAAATGATTGTCATCTTCTTAATTTAATTTTTCTAATGCTAGCTTTCTTGTGACATGAAGATAGAAGACACAATTAGGAATCAAAGAAAAAAGTACATTCAAAGAAAAAAGTACATGTCCACAAAGGCACCTTAATCTGACAGGGATGAGACTACAAACTTGTCTCTTTGAGGCATAATAATCCATTTCCTTCATTTGATTCCATCGTTCCTCTGCAAGCACACAGAAATGACACCGTAAGCAGGGGATGCTTGAGGGCAATGAGGGGGGCTGTCATCACCCCCCTTACTCTCGGGAAGAATAGGGTTATGGTGACAAGCTTAATCATGACACTGATTGTGCTGCGTAATGAAGATAGAGCCTTGATTGACGGAGTTCATTTTTCATAGTTTCTTTACCCACCTTCATCTTTCGCTTACGCGTCATCAGATTTATAATGACTATCCATCTTTCATACCCGATCATGATTCAAAACTTTCCTTTGTCTCCTGATTACCAAAAGATAGAATATAACAAAATCAAATTCCGGTAGTTTACCCAAATAAATTTTTAGTTACCGATGTGTACTCTTCCGTTTCATTCTACCCATAACTTTATTTCCATTTAGAAAAAACATAGAACTAGTAAGATTCTTTGTTTGGGGTTGGCTGAAACCGCATTGCAATAAAGGAGGCAATCGTGCATGAATGGGTGTGCTCCAACACCTACAGATGTCTGTATTCTTATTGACGTGACATATATACTGATTTTAGCTTCGACTGCTGGTTGATATCCTTAAAAAAACTAACAATCATGATGGCAGAACTTTAGATGTCAGAGCGACAGATATCGTCCCCACTAGATTGTCCAACACCATGTTCATACTACCAGAATTTATTGCATAGCTGTACAATGTTTTTTTCTCGTCTGGACGTCAATCAACGAAATGCATGTTAAAATAAAGTCATGTGTGAGCATCATGTTGATCGAAAACACGATAAAGAATCGAGGTCCTGTTGTAATCTGAAAGTGATATCCTACAAAGATCGTATAAATGGGCTAAACTCATCACGAGCGAGGACTGATGACTGATCAGCTGCCATGTCAATTGACTTCTTCATAACTAGTCTAAACATCCCTTTTGCTATACAACTATTCTTTATATGTTTCTTTATAAAAGTGTCATCTAAATTTGAAGTTGTAATCTGAATGTGATATTCTACAAAGATCGTATAAATGGGCAGGACTAATCATGAGCGCTCACTGATGACTGATCAGCTGCCATGTCAATTGACTTCTTCATAACTAGTCTAAACGTCCCATTTGCTATACTACTATACTTTATACGTTTCTTTATATGTTTCTTCATAAAAGGGTTGTATAAATTTCAAGTTGTCTAAACAAGCAACAAGGGACAGACTGAATAAAAGACACCATCATCTCACACTAGCTCTCAAGATGTCAAGATCTCATACTTCTCTCTCAAAAAACAGAATCAGGAATACTTGAACCCCAGGTTGAATCAACATTCCAAAGATTGCGGTTCTCCCTGCAAGATAGGAAATAGGTATCGTAAAAATGCAGGCAAGGTGGCATCACACAGTCAACTGCTAGGGCCACGTTCAGGGTCATCACCGCAAGGCTCCGGCTTAGTTTAGTTTCCAGTCAAATCTGGGCCGTGTTCATAAAACTGCTATGAATAACCAGGCAAGGGTGGTTATAATTTTTTAACAGATTTTCTTACAGCCAATCAATCCTAATGTTTTCAGTATAGGTTATCTTGATTATTGAAAATATTATAGAAGTATTTGATCATATATACCAGCTATTCAAATTTGTCTTCAACGCTTTCAGTAAAGGTCATCTCAATTATTGAAAAAGTATTATAGAAGGGTTTAAACAAATACATGCCATTCAAATTTTTCTTCACGAGGCATTTCAATATATAATATATCACTCTTGTTGTTTGTGAGTCAGGAGTATTTGTTATATAACTGTCTTTATATTATAGTTGCAAGACTGTTGACATTCTAAAATATCAATTTACATAATGATAATTGGGTCGTATGAATCTAAAACCAAGCACTTATGGCACTCAATTTTGTTCTACAACTACATCTATGGATAGGGTGTAAGATTTATCACTGTTAATTAAGGGGGTGGTGATTTTCACAGTCTCTGAGACTGAGAGCTATTTTGGCAGCACATAAACAAAACAAAAAAACGAAGGCTTGCTAAGCGTGACTTTGGTCGTTTAACTTCAACATGGGTTGGATTTGTCACAGCCGTATCAATTTCGGCCTCCGCAGTGCTTCAGGGCGCTAGGATACAAAAACACTGGGGTCTGTTCTCACTTCTCAAAAAGCACTGATTACATTAACGTTTATACAGCAACAATATGACATGCGCTAATAATTTTGTGCAAGATTTTATTCATAGGTCTTTAGAACATGTTGAGTGTTGAATAAATATTTCTCTAAGTGCGAGGGGATTTGCTCTATGACTGATGGAGTAAATCCAGCAAACTTGTGGCTATGGGAAAATGCTTAGCTTTTGAAGCACTGGCATCATAGGAGACTGACAGTGAGGCATATTTAGCTAAAAGGCTCCCTAGGATATTTCCTTTACCACCGGTGTAGAGAGAACCTTCATATCATAATGTAATATGTCATCGTAAGATCAGAGGCAAAAAAATATCTAGTCCTGGCTGGCTGGCTTTCACAGTGCATGTTTGGAGGTCTCAATACTTATTCAATAACGTCAATCCCCTCTCAGAAAATAACTTTGCCCCAATCGTGTTTTCTTTGACTTCACCAATTTATCTAGATTTCTGCTCAGGATGTAAGTCAGTTTGATCAAACCAAGGCACACTTTCACACATGAAGAAGTGTCATGAGAGTTTTACTTTCACATGGCAATAACCGAGTTCCAAAGTGTCATTAAAGGTATTGGGTAACTTTGTCTCAGAATCTGAAACAAAATCCTGGATTTGGCTCATGCTGCAATGCTAATTATAAATCTGTAGGTCAGTCAGGAATCGCAGGAACCCCATGACTTTTATAAGCCGATCCATCGCCTGTCTGATTACATGTATGATTGGAAATCATTTTTTCAAAAAACGTTTTCCCAACTTTTTTTATAACACTACTGTCTATTAGGAAAAATGAGCATGGTAAAAACCGGTTACTCAGAATGTTTTACTTTTTTGAGGCACTTCATGATCATTTTGAAGCGCTATTTGTTTATGGCTCTAATATTACACCATTTCACAGATGCTGATAATGTGTGTGGCTGTGCATCTCAAATTTAACATTGTTAAACAATGCCTTTAAGCCTATCCAGACCTATTTGCTTCCTTATTAACAGCTTATCACTTCATCAATCAATCAATCAAATATGACAGTTAGTCTGGAATCATAGAAGTAGTATCTCTTTCTAAAAACATATCTATGCAGCTAGGCTTTAATTGGAATACTAACACCAGAGTGCCAAGAGCATCATAAGATGATAGATAGGAGTGCTACATCAAAAGCGTTATTATAAACAGCACATCCTAATTCTAGATTGACTGGGTGATTCTAATCCTACACAAAAATGCAAAATAAAGTCATATAAAGTCATAAACAGTCACACACACAAAAAAAAAATGTGCAGGAGATGTGGATGTACACACATGTGATGGTAGGATAGATGAAATCTATCAAAACATGTTTATAGATAAATGATGTGACTTCCAAGAAACATAATCTTATATCTTACTAGTTCCATGCTTCTCCCCACCGAACACTAGCTGCATTCTGCATGCTCCCAACCTCTTCATATAATTGTGTTATCACAATTTCCATATCAATAACCTTTCATACATAAATCAGGCCACAATGATAACAGGGGAAATATTCATCTGTGTAAACTGTCCAGGATAGATGGCCCATTTAGATCAGCAAAATTTTATTGTGTAGCCATATGTTACGTAAGAACTTTTTTCTAGTTTGAACGTTCCATACTAAAATGTCGTATAAAAAACACTGAAATGGAGGTTTGACTTACGTTTTGAAAGAAAAACTCAATAAAGAATAAGCCTCCACTTCTTATGTGAATGTGTTTTCATACACAAAATATTTAAGTTTGGGCAGGACAGGCTTATCACAGATTTGATTGGTCAGCTGACCTATTCAAAACTTTTTTTTTTTTTAAATATGACTTAATATAATTTAAATGATACCTTTTTCATGTTCATACTCCCTCTATCTAATAATCTATGATTCTATAAATAATTGATGTTTCTGTATACAAGTCTTGACTGTCTTGTATAAATTTGTTACAGTGTGAACTGGCTAATATGCATCTGGGGTAAAGAGATCCTCTCTCCCATCCGGGGAGATGCGAGCATTCTCCTTTAACTATCTGCCATCTGTCAACCGGAGCGGGGTAGGATGACAAGAGACAGCACGGACTCCTCTCGATTGATGACCTGCATTATGCCTAATGAAACAAATGCAGAATGCTCTTCCCATCTCGTTGGCATTCTCTCCGAGCACTCTATCTCTTGATTTCTCCCCCTCTCCTCCTATCATGTTGTCCCTCCTCCCTGTTTTCATTCCTTTCAACAACAAAATTCTCCTCTTTTATCTTTTCCTTCCTCTCTATAGTTAGATTGCCTTTTCACATTTCTACCTCCTCTTTATCTCCCTCTCTCTCCCTTTAACCCTTCTTTCAATCTCTCTTGGGCCTTTACCTTTCATGTCATCTAATCCTTTTCTCCATCCTTTTCTACTCTTCTTTGACTCTTCTCTCTGAGATATCTATTTCTGTGATTTGTTATTTTCCATCTTCTTCTCTCTCATTATTTTGTCCTCTTTTTCCCCCTCTCCTTCCTCCCCTGCACCCCCTCAATCAATCTTTCGCTCTCATTTATATCATGATGTCTTCCCATCTTCCTTCCCCCCCCAAAAAAAAATTCTGTTATTCCCTTAGCCCATGTCTCTCTGCCTCATCCCCTCCTCCCTCCTCCTCACCTCTCAATCCTTCTCCAATACTCTCTCCTTCCAAAAGCAGGCATCTATCAATATCTATAAAATCTATACAAAATGTCTCCATACAAACAAACTTGGGTGAAAGAAAAAAGACGAGCGCATCTCAAGCCTTCACACAATGCATTTATCATCTTCTCCAAGGCTCCAACGAACGTATCCCTTCTGCATCTATTCATCCTATCTTCATCAAAATCAGCGGAGCCTGAATAATGCATACTCTGACAAATCCATCTATTTATGAGATGATATCATTTCAGCTGTAATAACAGCAGAGTGAATTCATTATCGAAACAAAGTGAAAGGATTTCAGTTTTTTATTCCTGTTCTGTTTCATTTCTAAATCTGGAGAAGGGCTGACAGGACAAGTACAGCCATCTTACAGTGTTTTAGTAAATAATAGGTGTTGATGATTTGATATGTTATACTGCTATCCTTTAGATAAAAAGATAAAGACAATATTTTCTAAAAGGTGTTCACTTCACATTGGTTATTGTAAAGAAATGATTACAAAACAAACAAAACAAAATATTTTTAAATGAAGATTATGAAGATTATTTTTCACCTTCTCCTATATATATATATATGCCTTTGATATCTGAGCTAGAAGATATATATTGGTTATCTAATTTCTTTCAGCCCTCTTTTATTTTCCCATCTATGTTTTCCTTTAAAAAAAGATCTCAATTTCTTTCTGTTTTCTCAGCTCTGTTAGA
The DNA here is from genome assembly GCA_003118195.1 of Hemicentrotus pulcherrimus. Taxonomy (NCBI): domain Eukaryota; kingdom Metazoa; phylum Echinodermata; class Echinoidea; order Camarodonta; family Strongylocentrotidae; genus Hemicentrotus; species Hemicentrotus pulcherrimus. Next base: position 29,078 of record BEXV01002191.1, on the reverse strand, counting down.
AAATGATTTCTTTTTCTTTCCCCACATTTTATTAACCCATTGCCTACGGGAACCGGGTGGGCTCTGTGTAAAGCAAATGGGAATGCAAGAATTCAGTACTCAACAGGTTAACTTTGGCAATACAAGACTTATTCTTCCATGTTCTCATCTTCTCATGCTCCCTATATCTATATCTTTTATCCTAACTATCTTCTCTTCTTCTTCTCTCAGTTCCTTTATCATCCATTTTATTTTTTCTTTCTTTTTTTCTCTCACTCCCTTTATCTTTCCTTTTATCACTGTGACAACAGAACAAGGCCTTTCTTTCCTCTCCTCCTCCTCCTCTCACTCTCTTTATCTTTCATTCTATCTCTCGTTTTACAGGACCTCATCTCACTTTTTAGGCTCGATTTCACTCCGCTACAGAAGGCATCAACAATGAGAACAATGATGGTCTTGTCTCCAAGAGGCCAAGTGCAATTAATATGCCATCTCTCACTGCATAGGCATAGCATACAGCAGGGTTAGGGCACTGTTCACACTTGGTTATATCCTTGTTTTAATTTGATGGCCACATTCAGAGACTCTAGCTTCCCAAATAATGATCATAAATATTCCAACAATTGAATAGGGGTGTTAGTTTCCATCTCTAAAAAAGTATTTCCACATGCCACCACCGTGAAATGAAAAAATGCAATAATTTCTGTAGCTTGTGGAGAACTTTGGAAACTATTTTACACAAGATATACTATCCCTTGTGCTCAACTGAAAACAGTAAGCTGCACCTCCTTAAATCCTTCACTGAGCCAACGAGGTTGATAAATTCATAGCGATATTTTGAAAACAGTACTGTTTGGAAGGCAGGCAGGCAGGCAGACAGACAGCAGCGGCGGGAGGGCAGAAAGCCGATCTTTTCAACCTGATTCTCAAAGGCACGGATAAGAGACAGGTGTAAAGAATAACAAGGGTGGGCGGGGTGTGTCTAATCTCATTTTCGTTTCAGCTGCAGATAGATAATACTGCATTCACACGTACCAAAATGGAGGGTGGAAATGGCTTAAACATTCTTGATTGAGAATGATGGCAAAAGAACCTGCCAAAAGCCATATGTGGTATGTCTACCGGATGAATCAATGTGGCTTGTTCATACGACCATGAAAGAAACATTGGCTTTGTTACATGTATTTCAAAATGCAATTAGAATCACTGTGCAATGTGGTTTATGCTGCCCATAAAGGTGTGTAAATAAAATGTATTTCATTTATTTCCATGTTTTTCTATATTTTGTTCTTCTTCAATTATGACAATCATGGCTGTTAAACTTGAATGCAGCTGAAAAAAAAAAACTATAAATGTGTTAATTCAGCTGAAGATCTATTTTCATTCTGGAATTATTATTTTTTCATTTAGAAAAAAAGACAAAACATACCATAATAAGTTTTCACTTTCAACTCCAAAAGTCAGTAATATGAGCTTGTTCACACCACATGTATATCCTATATCACAATTGAAGATTAATTTCAAGTGCAAAATAAACATCAAATGTGAACAGAGCCACATTGTACACAGTGTGAGCACATACCATTCCAATGTGTGCACATCCAATATAGGGCAAGCAAGAGAGAGATGGATATCCTGGGCATTGATGTAAATGCACTCTGGGCAGCATTTATTACATTCTCATTGATCTTTCTAACCATATTCTCTTTCTCTCTCTTTCTCTCTCTCTCTCTCTCTCTCTCTTCTGCTCGCTCGCTCTCTCTCTCTCTCTCTCTCTCTCTCTTCTGCTCTCACTCCATCTATCTCTCTCTCCCTCCTCTCTCTTCTGCTCTCTATCTCTCTCTCTCTCTTCTGCTCTCACTCAATCTCTCTCTCTCTCTCCTGCTCTCACTCAATCTCTTTCTCTCTCCTGCTCTCTCTCCTGAGTCCTGTTCTCTCTCTCTCTGTCCAAGGGGCTTGGCCTTCCGATTCCATCTTCCAAGGTGCAATTTTTGAAGACTTTACCTGCATTCATTCAGGCTACCAGCATCCATAGCTATACGAGTCTGGTATAGCTAAGAATGTCATGCAAAGAAAATATCATATAACGAAATAACAAAGTGTCGTAGAAAACCGTAACATTGAGACAAGCAGAATGAAAGAGGTGATAGAAGAAATAAAACTAAAACAATTCTTGATTTTAAAAAATGGTGACAAATATGGAAACGGGGAATCAAAACAAGTGCAGAGAGACAGAGAGAGAGAAATTGAATGAAAATTAAACTTGAAGACAAAAATGAAGTCCAAGTGTAGATGTAATAAAAATCATAAATGCTGCTAAAAAGTGCATGCTACAATCAATGACCTAATATTTTTTTTAGTAATAACAGCAATAATAACAAAAACTCATGTTTAAGAACAATGGAAACCTACAAAGTATCAAGAGTTTAGACGGTTATTACTCTCCGTTATTGAAAGCCTGAAGGACGGAAATACATTTCCTTATTCTACTACAAACAGGATTCATGTGGCGCTGGTTTCCTCTGTCTCCTATCAATTGAAACTATCCTCTCTGTAGTACACATAACATCAACAGCATGTACAAAATTACAAATGAAAAGGTTTGAAGAAACCATTCAAGATAATTGATGCCTTTCGTGTGTGCGGTAAGAGATGAGAGACTACTCGAATGGCTATTGCTCCGGGTAAACAGATTCAGTTTCACAAATACAGGAAAAGAGTGTAAATAGATCATATAAAAGGTAAAGGGGAAGAAACAGACGCGGTCAAAGCAAACAGAGCAACATAGCGTGATAGGAAAGAATGGAAGAGAGAGCGAGAGAGAGAGAGAGAGAGAGAAAGAGAGAGAAAACTTAAACTGGAATAGAAGGGAAAAAATAAAGCATAAATAGAGCGAGGAGAGATGGAGAGAAAACTTGAATAGAAAAGAAATAAGCATAAGCATAAACAGAGCAAAACGAGGCAGAGAGATATATGTTTCCACAAATATGAGAGGAAAAAAAGAGTAAGACTAATAATAAACAAGATAAAGTGGAAGGGAGAAAGAGAGAGAGAAAGAGAGAGAAAGAGAGAGAAAGAGAAAGAAAAAGAAAGAAAGAGAAAGAGAGCAAGAGAGAGCAAGATGAAAAGAGAAAGAGAGAGCAAGAAAGAAAGAGAGAGGGAGAGCGAGGGAGGATAGAGAAAGACAGCAAGGAGAGAGAGGGAAAGAGAGAGAGAGAGAAAGAGAGAGAGAAAGAGGGATAGAGAAGAAACAGAGAGAGAGAGAGAGAGAGACAGACAGACAGACAGATGGACAGAGAAAGAGAGCACATGAAAAACAATCAATGATCCCCGAAAATAGAGCAAGTGTTAACGTAGCCGGAGCAATTAAAGAGCATCGGTGATCACTGGCATGAAGGATGATGAGGTAATGAGAAAGAGATGTTCAGAGAGCATGTAAATGGGCCATACTATACAGCCTTCCTAATTATCACATCTCTTCAGAATTCATGGCTATATAGTGGCCTACCATATGGCAAGGTTGAGGGTGAACAGAGTCATAAGATACCATGACCCTTTTCACATTAAAATCACTCTTTAAATCATTGCTTTGAATATCACTGATAGCAGAAGAGGTAATTCATTTCTTATAACTAGTTCCCTTTTTACTTTCAAATAGAAATTAAAAATCTCTGAAATGTCACTGATAAACAAATTCTCTATAACTGTGTCATTAGAAACATGACACACAAACTCAAAATAAAAACAAAAAAGTAAATGGTAACACATTTGTTACCACCAAAAGTAGAGAGGAAATAAAATCAGAGGGGAGCTAAAGGAAGAGCAAGAAGAAACAATTGATTCTTACTATTCTGAAAAGGCAACTGAAAATGAAACAGCATCTAGACATATTTCAAAATTTGAATTTTTACTCTGATTGGAGTGTTATAACACTTTTACAATTTCAACATTTTTAACCCCCTTAGTGAATTGTTCATTACATTTTTGTCGATTATGAAAATCGACTTAACAAAAATACACAGCATCTGAAAACTTGAAATAATTGTTTTATGACTGAAATAGAAACCTTTAAAATGTCATAAGGCCTGCAAAGATGTATTTATGGAACTTGGATCAAATGCAAAGGGAAATAATGATTAACAGGAAAAGTGTTTTGACGAGTGGCCAATGACGTCTTTATATGAAAACATACAGAAATTAGAGCACAAATACACATGTGTGCTATGACATCCAAGTAAGCTGTGCAACCGTTCACACTGCCAAATGATATCTCTTCTAAATTTGATTGAGTAAACTACATGTAAGTATTACCCTATTAAGTAAATATGCATTGTGCAGTGATATGTAAAGGAAGTTGTGGTATTTATGTGGTCTTTGTGGAGTCAAAGCGAAGGAAATTGTGGTCTTTGTCTCATTTCAAAGAAAAAAATTAATAACAAATAAAATAATAGATTAAACGAAAATAAAACATCCCAGCCATAACTGTCTTCCAATGTAAACAGGTCACACTATTCCACATATTTTTCTTCAATGAGCTTTCCTTTCATTCAGGAAACATCATTAAATGCTACCATTACATTTCAAAGCTATTCAAATCCAGTCAAAAGGTATTCCAAGCTGCCCCCCCCCCCCTTATCAAAATTCGTGCAAAACGATCTAAGTTTGTCTATTCAAGACAGTCAACTGCCCGTGCAATTGTTCAGCCACATACAAAAAAGTGTTGCGGTAGTGTCCCCGGCTGAACCCTGCTCCTGCAGCACACAATGAATGCAGAGAGGGGAGAGGGGCGCTTTCCTGTGCAAATCACGCATCAATCATCATGCCAAGTGGAGCGATGAAAACAGGATGAGAGATAAATTACCCTCTCATCATACTCTCCAACTCACACATGACAAAAGGAATACCTGATCACATGGCTCATAACTCGACTCGGAGTGGGTGTCTCAGTTTGCAGGTATCGACACAATCAACTACCTGAGTAATGTATTCCACGCCATCAACAATTGAGAAGCTGGGTCCATCCTGTTTAAGTCATACGGCATATATAAAAGGCCATTTTTTTCCAATCCAATACTATGCCGTGAGCATAGCTGATTTGAATCGATGCTTTGATTTTGCATTTCAAATTTTCTACTCTCGGACGCATGTTATCACCATGAAAAACACAACAGTAGATGGTTGGTGAAATAGCTCAAAAATAAAAGCACTGGATAATAAAAGATTTCATGTATTATCTTTACATATTTTCCAAACTTATTTCAAGAAGGAGTCTGGAGAAGTAGCCTAGAGTCGAAGAGATAACTATTACATTATAGCCGTGTGCAGCCCAAGGCATTGCCATTTGCATGAGCCCATTACAGTTAAGTGCAAGTGTAATGGCTCGTAATTACGAGAGACACACACGATGGCAGCATTTAATGAGCTGGTCATAAATAGTTGCTTCTCCTCCTCTTGATTGGAGGTCAAAGGTCACTCTTTGATGAACTGGGTAATTGCTTGAATGTAAATAGTTTAATAGCCGATTTGACAGATAAGTTCTAATGAAATACCAGTGAAGTATCCCTATTTAAGGTTGTAAAATATAAAACTGAGGTCTTAAAGGCTTATTCATTTTAAATTAAACGAACCACAAAGTCCACAACACTATACAATCAATTTGCTTGTGTCTGTTTACATAAGGGATACCATCTATTTGCTTCATAAAGAAAGCTTGGTGGAGTAATATTTGAGTTATTACATGTGTAAAATATCTTGTGTAAAAAAAGAGGGTTAGTGCCAAAAGATATTTATCAATAAATAAATATTTGGCTAGTGATGAACTGTTGTGTTATAGATAGAGGTTCAAAATTAAAGTTTAAGTCAAAAGAATGGTTGAATATGAAATTATGAAAATACAGTCCACAAATTTATTTTGTTGGTTTGTAGTGTTGATAAACGAACAGTTCCTTGACAGGAAAATTATTCATGATCTTACAAATTATATAAATCAAATAAATGTTCTGTAAGCCCTAAATGATAAATCAACAAGCACTGCTATTTATTCAGAGACCTACCTCAGCGCCGACCTTCAATAGCTAGGGTTAGACCCTCCATGATGGTTTGATGCATTTGTATCGCTAATGCCCACCAATCAATTCCATTTCTAACAAAGCAACATGTTCCGGTCCACTCCTCTGGAAAATCAATTTACTTCTCGACTATTAAATTATAAATATTGCCTGAGCGACCAAGCAAAGATATCTCGCCACAGTGTTGGGTTCACATTGCAAAGTTTACAAGCCCTTGGTCACCGCCGCCGCTTCGCTGAGATATTTTTTTTCTCTACGATGCTGCTGGCTGGCACGGATGGATGAAGCATGATAGGATGTGTGCCAAATGTGTACGTACGTGTGTGTGTGTGTGTGTGTGTGTATGTGTTCAGGATAGATTGAGAACAAAGAAGGGATGCTGCAGTCTACTCCAAAGGCTCGCGCAAGCAAGCCATCGCTTTCACACACACACACACACACACACACACACACACACACACTCGCTCATACACCTACATACCTTGATTGCACTGCTTTCGTCTAAATGAATCTTCCTCCCCGAACAGTGGTAATTAATTGTCGACAAGTCGCATTACGAGATCTGGCATGGGTTAATGTAGACAGACAACCTGATTGGTTGAATACATTTGCAGGCGCATTAGTCGAGATAACGAGAAATCCTCTCGCGCTAAGTAAATGCGAAATAAGAGTGTTTATCTTGTTAGGTGTGTGCATTAATTCATGACATATGCAGCAAAGCATAACTGGCACACAGAGATTGATTTCAGGGGAAAGCCTTGCAAATACAGCTTTTATTCTGGCCAAACGCAAATAGAGAGAGGCATTTCAAAGAAAATATTGGCATGGGGGCGGGATTGAAATTTTGTGTGGGAAGCACAATTCTTCAAAACCTCAAACATCAATCTTTTAATAAGTTAATGTTTCGGTCTATCCTTTTTGATATTTCTCTCAATTAGTGTTGCCATTTCATGGCAGTATTCATCAGGCTTTAAAAGTTGAGGAGGCATATACAATCTTACACACCATGAACCTGAACTTTAAAATTACCAATTTTAAATACAAATGAACAAGACATTTTCTTCTTTTTAAAAGCCAACATTTAAAAGAGTATCATTAGCTAATAGTCTATATCTGTACTCTCTTTAAAATAAGTTAGATATCACCAAGTTGTGATTATTGTTTTTTTTGTGTGTGTGTCAATCTCTGTTGGAAAATTCAGGCCAATACTTTCATTACACTCCTTCACCAAGATCTAAGTTGAATTTGGGATACATATTATTCTTGTTCAACCACATAAAATCCAAATTTCAGCATTGATTTTCTTATTCATTTATTTTCCACATATGGGAAGGATCGCCCTTATTAGCTAAAGGCTGGTCTTCAAAGGGGTCCATGAATCTTTGAATTAATTTTCCTATGAGGAATACTGTCCTGGAAAGCTGTCTAGAAACCTAGACTAGATAGTATAGTTGGAGGAAGGGAGGGATGACTGGATGGGAGGTAGTGAAGCACAGGGAATGGAATGAAATTGGTTTTCTTACTCACAAGAAATCAAGCCAGCCAGCAACTTGAAAATTCCTTGTCACGATTCGGTTCTCAAATTCAAGCTCATTTATGTACAATTTGATATACATGTACCTGAATTTTCAGAGATAAATCTATATAAATAATACGCTAAGGCTCCGCGGGGGGTGCGCGACGTTACCCCGAGCCTTTGTATTCTATTGTTTTTAATGAGATCGCCGACCCAAGTTGGTGCAGCTATCTCCTCCTAGACCCTCCCCTCGGG
>BEXV01002190.1:50988-66751 GCA_003118195.1 Hemicentrotus pulcherrimus | reverse complement strand
AAGACGTTATAAAGATGGCTATCTATGATAGACATGGGGGGGGGGGTAGGTTTGACTCGACATATCTAAATTTTTTATAATAGGAACTTTAGAATTTTGAACTTCCGCGCGAGAACAGTTAGTTCGAAGAGGGGGGGGGGGAGCTTTGGTACAAAGCTTATTGTGGCATTACAGCTTTCATCTCTTACTGATTCAGTGGAAACAATATTTTTGTCATTAACCTTCAAGCAATACGTGGCATCAGTGAGCTCTGTGTATTAGGTACACGTGACTACAGTTTACAACTCAATATTCTCCTGAGCTCCATAGCAACAAACAATTTAATGAAGATATGAAACCGACAAAAACAATTAAATTCACGCTCTAAAGGAAATTTATTCATATCTCAAAAAACGGTGTGAACAAGTAAATATGATACATCATTGTATGTATTGTTTAAAGCCTTCATTCATCATGTATCGCTGCTACTGAAGGAAAGTTGACAAATATTCATGATAGCAATATTTATGATCTTTGATTGTATCTCAAGGTGTGCTTATGGATGAATTTATATTAAAGGGAGTGGGTAAATTTGTCTTAGATTCTAAACAAAATCCTGGATTTACTCATGCTGCATTCATCATTATAAATCTTTGGGTCAGTCAGGAATCCATGGCTTGGCCGATTGCCTGTCTGAATATCAAGATATTTATGACTGGAATTCGAAATTTCAAATACCGTTTTCCCAACGGTTTTTATTATACTACAGTCTCTTGGGAAAAATGAGTATGGTCAAACCGGTCACTCAATGATTTTAAGCTATTATTTTGTTGTATTAATCATCTAAATGATAAGTTGCATGATGCAGCTGCACGTTTAAACTGTGCAATGTTCGCAAATGGCAGGTTGTACATGCTAATCTGAATATCATCTTTGCTTTATAAACTAACAAATCATTTTTAAATATTTCTTTATAATGACATTGGTGGCACTTATGGACATAAAATGTTACAAATATATACATATATCTCTTACCGCATGATTTCGTGACGTCGTACCATAAAATACAATTTCATATTTACAAGAAAGAACGAAAGAACTTCTACAAAGGCTGTTAAACCCAGAGGGAAACAAAATTATAATATGAAAAGCATTTATTATTATCATTGCAGCTTTATGATAGAAATGTATTTGTACAAACTGATGATGATAAATCTAGATTTGATTTAGTTTTAGTTTATGAACAATCACAATGCAAATAGATTATAATGGTAATACATAAACAATTGATATAAAAGAACAGACGTACTATAAGCACTATTTTGCCAAGAAGGAATGATGCATTTTGCTCCAATATCAAGCTTGCGATTTTCTTTTTTCGATTCTGCGATCGAAAGAAGCTACCGAACAATTTATATTACACTTTGTGATGATATTTATTGTTGCTATGTTCGGTGCATTCATTTATCTATAGTCTCTAACTATGCTTTTGCAAATGAAATATACTGCCTGTGACAAAAAATCACAAAAAGTCCACCTTGTTGCCGAACTTAAGGTGACAGTTTCCTGAATGCCGATACTTTCAATTTTGTTTTCTTTTACCTAATACTTTTATGAGAATGATAAAACAAAAATCAAATTACGAATTGAAAAACAAATTACATAGGAAGTATCACACAGTCATGTCATTCTTGAAATCACGCCTGGGATTGACCATTATCCGTGGGAGTTAGCTTTGTCTTGTCGTTTACATCATCAATATTGTCCGTAGATATATTCGCTATCTCGATATCGTTGCTCACTGGAGTAACCTGTGAGGCTTTTTTGAAGTGAAACACGGCGAAACCAATACCACCTGCGATAAGAGACACTCCTACCACCGAACCAATAACAATTCCTGCGATAGCACCAGCCGAAAGACTTTCCTCTGGGGGACTTGTTGTGACTGGGCGTGTTGTTCCTTCTTCTTCTCTTTGTGTGGTTGATGAAGCGCTTGGATCAGGGGTTTCTTGTGCCGCTGTTGGTTCACTTGGATCAAGAGTTTCTAGTAATACTGTTGATGCGCTTGAATCAGGGGTTTCTTGTGCCGCTGTTGGTTCACTTGGATCAAGAGTTTCTAGTAATACTGTTGATGCGCTTGAATCAGGGGTTTCTTGTGCCATCGTTGGTGCACTTGGATCACGAGTTTCTAGTACTACGGTTGGCGCACTTGGATCAGGGGTTCCTGGTGCTGCTGTTGGCGCACTAGGATCGAGGGTTGATAATGCAGTTGGTGCATTAGAACCAATAGTTTCTGTTGTTCCTGTTGTCACACCTGGATCAGATGTTTGTGGCGTTGTTTGTGTACTTATGCCAGTTGTTACTGTTGATGTGGCTTCCAATGTGGTTGTCATGTTGGGTCCATTAGTGGTTAGGTTATCTCCATCTGTTACTAAATCTGTATAATATGTGGCCGTTCCCATAGTATTTTGAGCTTTACACAGATTACTTTGTGACAGCAGGACACTGATGCAGATCCCGAAGCAAAGAACAGCGATCGTTGTGGAAGAAGCCATGTTCTATTGAAAAGAGGAAGAAAGGGAGAGAAATGGGGGAAAAAAACATTATTATTTTCTGCCATCTCTATAATGTGTAAAAAGGCACTTGGTAGTACTTACCTTAAAATGTGTTCGCTTGTTATAAATATTATATTGTGGAGTGGGTTTACAAAAAAAAATCGAAAGTTTTATGTACCCCATCCCCTTGTCACCACTCATACGAAACAACATGGACGTCAATTATGTGGAGAATAGGCGAACATGAATCTAGTGTCCGCTGGTACAATATGATCCTTGGCAGCACATCCATGAAAATGGTAGCATTAGGCGGGGTATGAGTTCTTTTTTACAATAAAATATGATTCAAGTTCACATAGGTTTTAACTTTTTAATTAGAAGCTACTGAATTTGAGGAAACTTTCTTTTGATACCCACTGTAAACATACGCACATTTTAGTCAAAGTGCGAGTCTATGAAAAGGAATGAAAAAACCTCAATACTAATACCAGTATAGAAAACAATATATTTCCCATCTCTTATATAGTCACATACAATATCACACAAACACATAAAAATCGACATAATATTGCATATCCGCATGCGGTATTTCTTTTAAGCAAAGGGGATCTACTAGAACTAATCTACCTAATCGGAGAATCGCGTTGAAAAAAGCTATACTAAAGCTTTTCGTCTTGAACTCATCAAAGTAAAACGCAAGAATTAAACAGTAAGTCGAAATCAAGCAATATAAACGGAAACTAAAAGGAGCAAGGCGCGAATATAAAGAGCAAACATATCAAACATTCCGCACGAAATCCAGACAACGATGAATAAAATTTGTTCACATTGCATTATTACGAGTTTATTTTAAAGGCCGGCTGTACTAGTTTGGCCAGGAGGGATTTGACCACACAGCGTGGTCAATGACAGGTGGCTTTCTCATCAACTCAGCTCTCAATTGACATAAGAAAAAGAGGATCACAGGGGACCAATGGTCACCGATCAGGCATTGTTTCTATATAGAGGGAGCAAGTAGCTACAAGTAGGGCAGTGGGGCTTTAAGTAGGCCTTTTGTTATTTGACCGAACTTTTTCAAATCTTTTTATTCCCCCCTCCAACCCTTGTATTTTGCTGCTGTTTATTTTGCATATTATCGTTTTACGTATTTGACGGTCGTGAGAGTGAATATAAACGTTCAGCAATATTATGGCATACATGTATACCTTCTCTTCTTCTGACGCCTTTCGTTTTCATATGTTATCACGAGAACACAAAGTAATAACAAATATTTTTCTTTTTGCACGAGCTAACACGTATTTTCTTGACAAATCATCTTATGTATTTCTGCTAAAAAGTAAGCCGATACAGAACCACGAAAAGATCTTAACATTGATCTACAATCCTACTATGGACTTGTGATAGATAGTATCGTAGCAATGGGCAAACAAACACGCGAATGCCACCAAATACAACTAGATTGTTATCTGCGGAAACGCTCCCCCGCGGTTCTAGTAAACTTTAGAAGACCTCAAATGAACTGTTGCTCAGCTTTACTTAACTCAAGATCTTCTAAATTTACTCAACAATTTATTGACATATAATGTTACTTCGATCTTATAACACAAATACGTCTGCAATTTTGGACATTGCATCATAGTCATGGAAGGTGCCCATTAATAAATCTGGTAAAAATGAGCAATACAGATTAAAAAGTGACGAGGCTCGAACCCATGACCTTCGTACCTCTAGTCGAGTGTTCAACACTCCACTACGTCACATCTTAAAGGCCCACTGCACTACTTGTAGCTACTTGCGCCCTCTCTATATTATACAATGCCTAATCGGTGACCATTGGTCTCCCATGATCCTCTTATTCTTATGTTAACTAAGAGCTGAGTTGATGAGATAACCATCTGTCCAGTGACCTTGCAGTGCGGTCTAATCCATCCTATAAACTAGTACTAATAGGCTTTAAACCTATATAGTTATAGAGAACGGGTGATTTTGTTTGTAATGATTTGTGTTGGAAATATGCTCATCGATTGATGAGCTACAAATATATTTACTTTTGGTGAATTCCAGATCGGATAGTGCGGTCTTAAAAACAACTCAGTCTGCATATAAAGCCTAAAACAAAAGTTTTAATGCTCCCAATCAACCTTCCGATATTCAAAGGGATCATATGGCTAATGCATATGAACTGACAGCCACTCACTAGAAATTCTGTACAAACTATATCATATACTGGTAAAATGTTTACAGTAACAGATAATGTATAATCAATAATTAATAAATTGATGCCTAGATGATAATTTCTTATCTACCTTATCACAACATCTGGGTTCTTTCATGGAATTTGTTTTGAGTAAAAATAAACGTTTCTGCAGGAATGACTGGACTTAAGGCAACAACAAAAAGTTCAATTATTGTTTCTCGAAATGGTTGAATGAACACATATTTTTGTGTAGCTGGTGCCATATGTTTCTGGGAAGATACATACATACATAGGGGGGATTTTAAAAAAATCATGTCGGAACATGTAAATATTTATTAAATGGGCGAGTTTATATATTAATTTTGTAATGATAACACGAGCCCATAAATGTGAATGTCGGTACGGAATCGTTTCGTTAGATTATATCCCCATTAAATCAATACCATTGTCTTTTGAATTAATTCATAATGTATGACATTCGATTAAGAAAATTAAAAAAGAGAGAAATTTAAGGGCCCACCTCAAGAACAGTAATCCATGATGTTTTTTTAAAAGAAATTTGAGTACTTGTTAAGATAAAAATTAATATGTAACCTTGGTCATTTTGGATGTCTTTTTCTGTTTCAGAAATATAATTCAATTTCTAAAATGGATTGCTCTTCCTTGTGACTTATTTTCGAAATACGGCGAGAAAAAGGCTTTCAAACCGCGTTACCCCTAAATTCCAATTCATGTGATCTTCATCAAGATTTCTTTGTATTGTGATCAAGTCGAACCCTCACAGAATGCATCAGTTTTTTGTGTACTACATAGTCAACGTTTCCCATTTGCTACCCATTTATTTCAAAATGTAAAAGCAGTACCGATACTCAACTTTTTCTTGATAATAGACCTTACACATGACATTACACGAAATTCGGTCTGAAACAAATGATGTGTACCTTTAAATAGAACAACTTTGAATAACACGGTGACTCATTTAAGAGATATCCACCACTGCGTATTGTGATTGTAAACTCTGATAATGTTTTAATGTTTAAATAGTGTGTGCCAAACCCCCTCTTGCAGCTCTAGTGCATCTGTTGTGGTCAGGGGAGGGGGTGGGGGGCACAACGATATCATACATGTTTTTGCAGTTCTCATTTTGGCTTTGAAGCATATTTTGAAATTGACTCACAACGCTCTTATCTATGTTGATAAATTAGCCTTAAATTTTTAAAAATTTTCTTATTTCATCACCTAATTCTTTTTTGCTTGTTCTTGTTCTGAACCTCTTAGAAGAACAGAGCCAATGAATTAAAGGCCCTTATCAGAGTGATCCATCCGTATTTTGAAAAGCGATTGTGATCTTGTTGGTGTTCATATTATGTATGTATTAAATTTGTATAAGAAAAACCTCCAAACCAAACAAAGCCAACATATTCTACTATGTGCATCTAGCAGAATTCCTGGATTCGTGAAGGTAATACCACAATTTTGAAATTATGATTGTGTCTCAACTAATTGTAACGAAAGCCATTTAATTTTGATTTCGGGATAAAGAGTGCCACGAGAAGGGTGGGAGAGATGCCAAGCAATGCATCATTCCCTACAAATATACTCTAGAAATCTCCTCAAAGAGTGTCCTAATAGGCCACAATATCGACAGCTCAAGTCATGGAAATCTTTTACGATATCTGTTTCTGTGTAATACACTTTGCTCCGTATAAAACTTGGGCAATATAACGGAGATATACAAATAAATAAATGATGGATTGAGTAGATAAATCGGGACAAAGAACTGGACTCACGTCAAAGCATATTTCTCATCTGAGAAATTTATCTATTTTTATACCGCCTTCTTGCAGGACCGATTAAATGAAGCTAGTATGCAAACATGGAGAAATTGGGGCAGAAAGTAAACGTCAGGAGAGCAAGAAGGCGAAAGAGAGTGAGATTAATATATATAAACAGCAAGGGAGGCATACATGTAATGGGGTTGGGGGTTAGGGGGAGATAGATGACTAAGGATTGTTATCCTTATTATCTTTTTAAAATAAAAAGACAGTATAAAGTTTACTTTCCCTTTTTATCCACGACCAGTTTGAGCTCTCTGATATGACTGTATACAAGGGCGGTTTTTTCTTTCTTTTTTCAAATGTAACATTCCTTTGATATTTCTTTGTTTCACCCAGGACTTGAGGTTGGATTTTAATAACAAATAAAAAAATACCAACAGATAGATAGCAATGATAGAAAAAACGTACACACCGTCTAACAAACTGTCGAGTCTGAAACATGAATACAATATGGATAACAATGTGCAAAACGAAAATTATTACGTTATTAAAATATTTCAAAGTAAACTGATGAGTACAACATTTCGTCTTTATTGTTTATCATGATATCATAATTATTTGGGTATATGTTTCTATAAATTGAGAATCTCATAATTAAATTGATAATAATACATTATTTTGTACTCTCCACATGTCCATCCAGCATGTAAATGATATGAACAAACGACAAATGAATCGGCAATGACTATCTTTGCTTATGGCATTATGCAGGTCGGTACTGCAAATAAAGCTGTGATAAATCTAGCAATCTCTTAATAAAACGTGCACGATTTGAATTACACTCCATGCAATACCCAATTACATGATTACTATCACTATAACAGTCGCTCTTCAAACGTGAAATATGATAATTAGAATAAAGCGTATAAGGCTTATGTGAACTGATCATGTGTTTATGAACTAATTCACCTACCTTGGTAAGCCCATGTAATCATATCATCACAATGCAAACAGACACGTATATCGCTGGAAGACGATAGGAGGGGAGGGGTGGTGGTTTTTAGGGGTGTTGGGATGATCCACACTACACATTATCTTCTGTTGGTTTAATTTTTTGGAGCCTTACCGGCAAATGAGAAAAATGACGTTTGAAATAAAATTTTACTCGTCAGAAAGTTTGACTAATATGTCGATGAAATGGTGCGACACCCCATTTAAAATGGTCTAACCGATGCCCTTGTAAAATATGTAAATATATTTGAGAAGAAGATCTGCTGTTTAACTTCCCATTAAGTAAATGACTGCTCTTGATACTGGAGAGAAAAAAAAATCGATGTCCATCATACTTTAATTTAGATTCTATTTTTGTTTAAAACATTGGAGAAATATATTAATTAAAAACATGCAAGTTTTCGCATAAATCAAATTAAATGTTATAAAATTGATATATATATGTATATATATTATGAAAATGATGATAGAACTAAATTGGGCACAGCTGAAAAAGAAAACGAAGAGGTTTTGTCAGCTTCCCTCATAAAATAGCATCTGGTAAACATAACATAAATGGCGTATAAAGTAAAGTGTAAAAAACAAAATAATTTAAGAAGGAGAACAGAGGAGAAAGTAAACCTGATACACACATCTATGAATGTTTTTGTAAAGTCCAGAATTTTGTTCCCGCAATGTTTTCAATTTACTTTTGTTATGATTAAAATATACTATATATATATATATATATATAAATATACATGGTCGATGGATATTTCCAAGCTTCATCAACATGTTCCTGTCAGTCTGTAAAAGGTGCCTCTAATTTTTCGAAATAATTGATGTCTATTGAGTGGCAACAACCGAAATTTACTGAGAGAAATCAGGTTATTGTTGCATTAAAATGATATCTAATCAAATGATCAAATGATGATGATGATGGCAATGATGAAGATGATGATGATGACTATGACGATGACGAGAAAAACGAATATGATGATGTTATGGCAATCATAGGTGTTTATCGAATATCTCTATTAAAAGGAATTAACGCCTCTTTCCAAATTTTCAGCTTTTAATCTCCTAACTATCATTCGCCACATTAGAGCGAAGCATATTATCACGTCTTAGTTTTGTGTAAATATTGTTAATTTTTTTTCTTCAAATGTTATTCCTAATATTTTGTTTTAGTTTAATGTAAGTAAGTGTTGCCGGTGGACCACATTATATTTTAATTGATAGTTGTCTACGAAATTCCATTTTCTCTTTTCGTCTGTTAAATCTTTGGAAATGCTGCAACTAAACCATTGATACAAACCATACAGACTAAGTCATTGAACGATTAAACAGCATTTGTATCGCTCGAGCAAAGCGAGCGAGTTTTAAAGATATTCACACTTTTGTTAGGCAAAAAGAGTACTGAGACTTGGTGTCTGTAAATCGATTGTTCGTTGGTAAAATTTCCAACATTTAACGGGTCTTTCGGAGAAAAAATCATAACAGTTAAAATATCATCTGTTCAGTCCGACATAATTGGAAAGTTTAATTTCATTTACAGGTATATACTTGGTTTCTGTTATCATCGATGCCAATACATCACATATTTGGCCTCTAAACTTTTAGCAATGCCTCCAGCGTTCTGAAAGTTTATCATAATATAAATATATATGATTTAGAAATACATTGCATATATTAGTGATATAAGATGTTCACACCTCAACATTAAAGAAATTAGATACTATGTCAAAACATCTCATTTAGAAAATGTCACAATTTAAGTGGATTTCGCAACTCATGTCAAATCATGATAATTCGATCAAATGGACTGACACTTTACTAAAACTAAAAATTGTTTGGGCGAGCAAACCAAGCGAGCCAGTTGAGAAAATATCTCACAATTTAACACTAATAGGTGGTATTTCTACTACTTTCGTCATTTCATCACCATGATCACGCTGGTTGTTAGTATTTTCATGGCATTTTTTCGGTTCATCGGCATTTCAGATCTACCGTCAAAAACACAAAATAACGCATTTTCCTCTGCCCCTACTTTACTGCGGCTAGTGGTACATTGTTCATATCAGATATATTGGAAATAGGAAGCAATTCCCTCTTCAACATTTATCAAACCATGATAGCTGGCAAAAGTTTTTACAAAATTGTTAATAGTGCGCACTCTGTTTGTGAAACGGAAATAATTCGTATAAGATTGATTTTTTCGGCATACAATTCATTTCCGTTTAGAGTCATCTCTAATGATCTCATATTTGGAACATTTTTCAAATTCATATGAATTTAATTGTATCAGTTTTGTATAGCTGAGACTAGATTTGTCAGTAGGAACAATTAGGCAACCTCCTAAATCCCACACCTCAAGCACAGGGAGACTCAACATAAAATCATTCTTTCTTTAACTGTATCCCTCATGAGATATCTCTTTCCATAAAATTGAAATGGTCCTTTTAGATGTTTTTTAAACCATTTTGAACTGCTTTTAACAAAATTCAATTCCAATAGGTCCCCCCAAATAATGTCAAAAACTTTCAGTATGGACAGCTCAGAAACTACCAGGAGGAAGGCATCTTCGGTTGTAGAAATGTAATTATACCTACATGACCTATTCCCCAGCTTAACCATAGTCATTATGCAAACGGAAAATATCCAAATAAGTGCTTATCTCACCAAGATGTTTTGCGAATTATTCCTGCTTTAGTTGCGTAAATGATGTTTCAGAGGAGGTTCACTTCTTAAGATTGATGACTTCTTGCCTAGAATCCTGAAGGAAAGATAGCAATCCTACGTGATGCTGACACATTAAAGAGCTATCGAGCCTAAGAATAAGGTCCTTGATAACTTGAAGTGCTCTGGTGTCCAAAGTCTTTTGTATGTGTTTATATCCATTCGGGCTGCTATGGCGACGTTGTCGCTTGCTTGCTTGCTTACTTTATAGTACTCATGCAGGATAATTTGGTGAACTGTGTGGCTTGCCTTTGTTTTATGGGATGTTTGAAGGCGGGTATGAGACTTCATGCGGTCGACGCTAGCGTATTTAATTGCAAATGACCACCAATGCAATGATAACCACTAGATTATGACATAAGCCCCTAACACTTCCACCATACATATCGGATAGAGTTGATGCAGCTACGTGTGCTACTACTGCTGATGTTAGTACTTCAAATTCTACTAATACTACTACTACTACTACTACTACTACTACTACTACTACTTCTACTACTTCTTCTTCTACTACTACTACTAATACTACTACTACTACTACTACTACTACTACTAATACTACAACTTTTACTGCTACTCAATTTCTGTTATACTTCACTACTGATGCTGCTGTATAGCTGCTAATACTTCTACTCCTCCTCCTCCTCCTCCTACTACTACTACTACTACTACTACTACTAAAAACTACTGCAACGGTTATCACTGCTTCTATTGCTGCTGCTAATGCTGCTACTACTTTTACTGCTACTAGTACTACTTATACTGCTTCCAATACTAATATGACCACTCCTACCATTCGTATTTATATTAACTAAGACAAAAATTATAGCTTGAATAAACCTGATTATTTAATAATACTGTTTGGTTGTGACGAATATCACGTTTAGCCTCTGAAGACGAAAGTAATGAGGAAATTAATTATATATATATCAAATCGTGATTATCATGTATTCAATTTGAGCTTTAACAGCTCTATGGTAATGACAAAAGAACTTAAAAGCATGCCATAATCCCTGTTCGGGATTCAAGTATAGTTTTATGCACTGTCTTTACTCCATAATGAGCCATCTATACAAGCATAACGAGGATTGGTAGGGGGAAGAATAAACAAATTAACATAGGGTATGTGTAAAACTTTTTCAGTTAGAAGAAATAACACGAGATAAAATAAAGTCGAACAATTTCTTAGCATGAATATGAAGAAAGGCCATTGTGGCACCCAAACAGACAACTCAGGAATTTCAATAAATCAAGCGATGCCGAAATAAATGCACCCATTGTGTTCATGGTAACATTATCAGAGGCAGAAAGCATTGACGGTACTGCTCAGACCAACCATTGTTCTGGATTAGGAATAGGTTTAATGATTAACTAGACTGTGCTGTATACCTAATTAAGAAAGTACTTCATCAGTGCAGTGATCAATAAATCAGACTTTGGACCCTATGTTGACTCCAACTCCATATTCTCAGTGTCTCAGAGTCGAAGCCAGTGAAAAAAATACAAAGGCCATACAGTTTATTCGTTTGATAAAGGAGCAAGCATACATTGAAATGTGGCATAAGGCATTAGGCATTTTCAAATTGACACTTCTGCATAATCTCATAGCCTAATTAGCTTTAATTTAATTCATGCGATGGTTGTCAGCAAATCAGTTCAAAGGGGCATGGAAGTTTATGAAATTATCGTTTTGTCTGCATTTGACATACTTGGACCTATGTTGAATATGTCACACGCATGCACGCACACGCACGCACACACACGCACACACGCACACAAGCGCGCGCACACACGCACAAATTTGTTCCTACGCCAATGATGTTGTGATTTATTTTTTAAATACAAATATCAACAAGTTTTGCTTTTACAAGGTGTGTCTATCCATAATATCCGGTTGTTTAATAATACCTAAATTTAAGCTTTGGTCACAGCTTACAGTGCATCTCTCGGCCTCTGCTCAGCGAAGGATTGCATTAAAAAATTCCAGCGTCGGACGCAAGGATCTGCACGTATTATGAAGGCACGCGGAACACATAAACGCCTGCAGGAGGTTTTCGACATGTCCAATAACCTCTACGTGTGGCTAGACATTATTGAAACCCCCAAAACCAACCTAAGGAAAATTCAAAAGCCTCGGCCGTCACCAAATAAAATTTCTAAACATTACAATGTTGGATTGCTTGTTTAAATCTATCGGGCTTAAAGCGATCGTGTTTGAAATATCGTTACAAAATATAAATTATTGTTTCTTGTCCAACCATTTTGTATCAAGAATGGTTATGTTGAAAACGAGGAGGTCGTTCCATTTCCAGTGCTCACTGTCTTTTACCAATTTATGTCACAGATATGAGACATTGACGGTACGATTAGCATTTATCAAGCGTAATCGTACTATTAAGTTGTATCCTGATTTAAGTTGATGCGTCTGTTTCTAGATAGTGTGCTGGACCTGGTCTGTGCATTTAGATGTTGTATTGCCCTTTGCGACCGACCCACGGTCGGCTTTTAAACCATTTTTTTAGAGAGAAATAAATATTAAAGCATTCAAAACTGAGATATAGTAGCCCAAAGAGGGAGGGAAATAAAGTTTTTAAAAAAAAACAGATTTCCGACCGACTGACCCATGTTTTGGCACCCAAAGGGTAATACAACATCTTTTTTTGTTAGGCCTAGGGGCTTTTACACCGGGCCTTGCGAGAGTTGCGTAGAGATGGGTACCGACTATGGCTTTCGTACGCAACCCTACGCCGATCGTACGCAACCCTACGTAACTGTACGCTGGGGGACGCAAATGGGTACGCGACATGAACGCACAAAATTAGACATGTTTAATTTTTTTCGCATACCTTCAGCGTAGACATTTACGCAGACAGTACGCAATTTTTACGCAAGTCTACGCAACATTACGCAACTGTACACTAAGCCTACGCAACTGTACGCCAAGCCTACGCAACAATACGCTACCCTACGCCAGTCCAGTTGGTATAAACCTGGGCCCCGTCTTACAAAGAGTTACGATCGATCCAAATCAATTCTCCAATCAATCGCAAGTTTACAGTCTCCTATCTCTTATGTACATAGTTACGATTGATATCAATCGCAAACAAGTTACGATTGATATCAACTCTTTGTAAGACGGGGCCCAGGATGTAAACTTGGCAGATATTGATCATTATTTTGAAGGGAAATGTTATTTTTGTTTACATGTGTGCGTTCTCACATTTATTCTTTTCATGAAGAAAAAGTGTTTCTTTAACTTTATTTTGTATTCTTGCTTGTAATTTCGTTTGTACTACTACAAGATATTTCATGTTTTGTTTTGTTATGGTTTATTTAATTTGTGATATTGACATCTCAGGCTGTTGATATCACAAACAGAGATAAGATTCATAAACTGATGCCTCATGCGAAATGTTATTATTTTTTGTGGAAATATGTATGTATTTGTGTCGGTTTGTGTGCTTTTGTGTACGTTTGTGGTCCTGTTTGTATGTTATTTTGTAATATAATTTTTTGTATAAATAATTTTGTCTCACTCTGTTAGTGAGACTGAGTGAGTGTGTATGTCAGAAGTATTTCTTTTAAATCTAATAAATGACTTACATCTATATCGTTACATTGTCACACACAAATACGCTACGGACAAAGGACAACAGATATCGTCTTCACACTTTCAGGAAACTGTGATGGAATGATATTTTACAAATGAGTGAAAAGGGCTTATGGTCAACAAATATCAGACTTCTGTCCACATTTATTCTTAAATCAAAATAAGCGCTCTCTTTTGTTGGCGTTTTGAGGTATCAAATCACATCACGTGACCTTGCAATGTACATCAAAAGAAAGTTTATTTATTAACCTTGTGAATGATACATAGTACAATGATGTAGTACATCCACAAAAATGTCTGCATTTTTTGGAAAAATAAAATTTTGAACAAATTAGCATTACTGCAAAATACCCCAGCAGTTCCTAATGCCTACTAACAAAATGAAAATTTAACGGTCAAAAACGTGTACCAAATGCCACTTTTTACTATTAAACTTATGGCAGGTTTATAAAAAATTAATGTTATTTTCTTCACTCACTATTTTACGCAAATTGGCGTTTCAGCCCTATTTCACGCAAGCAAAAGAGATCCACTGCCCCTTGGATGTCACAGTTTGTCAGATTGTTATTATTATATTTAGATCAAGTTATGTTCACATGTAAAAACATGTACAATTCTTTGTACACTGCACAGTTCATTTATACAAAAAATTGACATATTTTTTTAATAGGTTTATGAAGCGTCAATGGCTATACTCCCGGTTCCAACGAGCGTCTATTGCATTTTTCCATGGCATTTTCCCACACAGTAAGCAACCGTACGCAACCGTAAGCAACCCTACGCCAGGCCTACGCAAGCGTAGTAACTTTACGCCAGGCCTGCGCAAGCGTACGCAACACTACGCCAATTGCCTACGCCGTAGGTATGAGGTGCTTACGCACATGGTACGTAACTATACGCCATCGTACGCAAACCTACGCATAACCTACGCAGGTACTACGCCGAAGCATTAATTTATTCATGAGTACGCAGCTTAACTTCGTCGTAGTCGGTACGCAACACTACGCTACTCTACGCAGATCCGATGTGTAAGGGGCTGTCTATGCGCTTGCAAAAGGGTTTGGATGTTACTATACCACCCCGGCTTTAGCTCGGGAAACTCAGTGCTTTCAAGGACTAAATCCTATCAGATACCCACTTGCTCCTTCTAGCTCGAGTATCGCAGCTGTAGATGAACATGATTATTGTCCTGCCAAGGGAGGATAGTGCTGCAGCAGGGCCGGGTTCGAACCCCGATGCTCTACAAATACGTATCACGGTATGATTGGAAAGCAGATACTAACATCTTTAGCGTGCACCTGTACTAAGATCAGATAGGGTAAGATGTTTGGAGCGCAAAGCGTGAGGTTAACAGGTTGGGTAATCGGTTGGGGCCAGAGGGTGATGATCCCATAGAAGCTCTGCGCTTTTAAACACTTTGAAAGAGAAAAGGTCGCCTCTCTGAGATTTTTTTTCTTCAGACGACATTCGAGCCCCCAGGAGCATTTCAAAAAGGAAAATGTTCACAACTGTAGAGAACTTCAAATCTTTACTGCGTTTTGTCCATGACCCTAGCCTGATTGTTGGATATTGGGCGTTGCACACGAGGCGTTATTTGCCTGACGTAGGATAGCGTCCGCGACTGGCTTGGTATTTGACTGGCTTGGTATCAGGGTGGTATCGTACAGAAAGGTGATCGCTAAATTACCAGTGCATATATTTCATGAAATCACTGGCGTAGGGCCTGATAGCCTTCATGGACTTGATTAGCGCAGGTAATAACGCAATCAGTTGACGCGTCTTGCCAAAACGGCATCAATCAGATTTGTTCCCATTAACCATTCGGCAGGGGTTACGACCAGGCGCGGATCGAAGATTTCTTAGGGGGGGGGGGGCAAATTTAAAATCAATTTGAAATTTAATGTGCTGAAATTTG
>BEXV01002190.1:39614-50734 GCA_003118195.1 Hemicentrotus pulcherrimus | reverse complement strand
TTTTGCTCCCTAAAATTTGAAAATCGCGCCGGCCATTAATTCGCTCAGTGGAGGAGGGTAGTGAGCACTAATATTTTTTGTCAACAATCCATTTTCTGTATCTTATTCTTATCTTAACTATTTGTCTTCCTCATAATTAAATCACATTGTCACAGTTTTAATAAACCTCGTAGGTACACAGAGATAACCAATATAAGCACTTAAACTTACATGTAGTAACACGGTTCAAGTCAATAGAAAACAAAGAATATTTGGATAATTATTAATAAAGTATGATTTCCTTTTAGTAGGTCAAACTAGTAATATATGAATAAAATCGATTAATTTCGTTGATCTCATTGGTCAGCACTAGTTGTTCATGTTGAATAAAGTTGTGACGCCGAAGAAATACTTAGGATTTGAGGGAATATAACTGAAAATGAATTTCCTTCGGATGCAGCTCCTTTGCAGTGCCTCATCATAAATACGAATCGGGCTTAAATTATTCTGGACATATCATTAAAAGCAACCGCAATCTTTACAGGTAAGTTTCAGCGGGTAGTACTTTTAACGATTTAGAAAGAAAGATGGTTCGGCTACAAACTTTCTGCTTCTCTCTTTCACGCTCTTCTCTCTCTCTCTCTCTCTCTCTCTCTCATAGGGTCTCCTTTGGCCCTTTAAATCTATCCGTATATTTCGTGTTAGTTGTCTCGCTTTAAAAATTAAAAAAAATCAGAAATAAATCGCAAATCCGTACTTAGTTTTCAGAATGAATTTAACCAATCCAGAAATTATTTGAATCAATCAATAATAAACAATCCGAAAGCAAATCTTTCAACTTCACATCATCAATTTCCAAATTCAGGACATCCAAATGAAACTGATTCAAATACGGAAAACAACAAGGCTCTTAAAACATATATCGAATGCCTTCCCATTCTCTCTGAGTTTTAAGGTATTGAATTTTTCATCATTTCTCTACATAAATCAAATCGCGATCACATGTTTAAACCTGTGATTAAAGTTTACCGTTAAATAATTGCGGATAATTTTTATAAAATGATTAAATTAAAAATTATTTGATTTAAAAACAATCAAATCGTAATCCTAAACTTTATGTAAGACCAACAATATATTCTATTGAAGAAAGTCTGCTTGCAAAAAAATAGTTCCTTGACAACGAGAGTCCCTTTTCAGTTGTTCCCAGCCATCTAATTATTGTAATTTTCAATTGTAATTCTACAGAATGTTCATTTTGTTATGAAAATGAAGTAAATTCAGAGAAATGAATGTTTAGTTGATGATATACAAATTTCCTTGTACTTGGAATCTAGAATTCAAATATTCCCCCCCCCCCTCTTTTTTTCTGTTACCTTAAACTTACTTTGGCAAACTCGCAAATAATTGGCATTGCAAATATATACTTTGTATTTCGTAGCAAAACATTTTTTCGGTAAATCGAATCACAATTTTTTACTTATTGCTCCACTGTACAATTTCAGACACAGGGGCATTGCTAGATCAATTATAAAAAAAAAGCAGTAGCACAAAATTTGCAAAAAATATTCTAAGTACATATGATGCAAACAAAAGAGTCTTTGCTGTGTGATGACAATATCTGCAGATCACCGAGTGCCGAATAAACGAAAAGTGGGAGGATGGGCGTCACACTCCCCCTCGACTGCTAAAATATGATCCCCATATGTATTTAAAAGAGGGTTAGCCTTCCTAAGGAGTTGTTTTTATCTAGAATGCATAGAAAATTATAAGATGTTTATGCCAAATATTACGATATTATGGCAACAAACGGGAAATAATAATCTGTGAATATTTGTAATGCTTGATGATTCCGTTAGTCCAAGCAATTCAGTCCTATGATTTCTTTAGTTTCCGTGTAAAACGATCGCAGCGACTTTCGAGAAATCAAGCAATGTTAATTTCAAGAGCATTGTCCACTACCCCCTGAACTGTGGAAGCATTTCGATTACCCATGACTTATGTGAATTCTACGGGATATACAAAATTTGTATTGAAATTGCCTCCAGAAGTTGATTTCTTTAAAGTCTTTCAGATCGTGTTACATCACATATTCGGTATAGGGATAGCGGTTTGACATCCTTGCAATACAGTTTTCCACATAATCTGGAAAGATATAGTTGGCTATATGGACAGAATAGATAAACCATAACAAATTTAATGCGCTGATATATGTTAATTAACCTGTTTCATCTCCGGTATCTCTGTTCTAAAATTTAGAAATATTGTGTTTTCTCCCAATACAGAATGACGCGCTGTGTGCTTGTTGGACCGTATAGGTTGGTCTTTCTGCTGATAATATCAACGATTTCCATACAAAATACGATTAGTATTTCGGCAGCAAATCTTACAACTACCAATGGAAGCATACCGACAACAGATCCTGCAACTACCGATGAAAGCACACCGACTGAAGATTCTGAAATTACCTATACGAGTGCATCGACAAAGGATTCTGCAACTACTGATACATTTGTAACTCATGATCCAAGTGCACCAACAGCATCACCAGAAACGATGATTACTACACGCGAAGAGATGTCTACTAAAGGGGACGATCCTAAAACAAGTCCCCCAGAGGAACCAATCTCGGCCGGTGCTATCGCAGGAATCGTCATTGGTTTATTGGTAGGAGTTGCTGCCATTGCAGGTTGTGTTGGTTACGCTGTGATCCACTGTAAAGGTACCTCAACGGTTACTCCTGTGAGCAATGTTGACAAGGATATCGAAATAGAGAGCATGTCTAGGGAAGAAGTCGGATTGAACGACAAGACACATCTCACTCCCACAGATAACTTCCAATCTTAAACATAATATAAATGCATGTAAAATGCAAATACGGTCAATCCTGCGTACTGGTGCCACAAACGTGCATCACACAAAAGATGGCCATTGTAGAAAACTATTAGAGAAGTGGACTTTTGGGGCTGGTTCTTCAACACATCATTCTGAAGAGATGCAGTATGGGTGACCACTATAGACAGATGACCGTTATAGAGAGGTGGCCATGATGACAGGTTTGACTGGATGTTGATTATTGAGATGGTAGGAACTAATTCATGGAAGATGCAGAGCTCTGCTTGATTCAACAAGATGGTAGCCGAACTGAACAGAACGTGGCAAAGATTATCATTCTCCTTTTCAAACTCAACTCCGAAATACATGATTTGAATGTAGTTGGTTGATATCATCACATAAATAAAACTACTGCCTAGTTTATTTGAATTACTTCTGAGAAGAAAAAAAAGTATCTAGTTTTATCTGTTTTACCTAATTTAGGCACTTTATATTTGTATTAATAACCACAGTTAAAGATAGAAAGTTGGCTTAATGCCTGAAATACCAGGCGACTCTCTTAGGAAAGACCTGATTCAGGCAAAACATTCAATTTCATTTAGGAATGACTTTTGTCATTATTTCATTAACTTGACAATATGGAACCTCCCATCTTTTAAATAATGTCTTAGTTTTAGAACTAAAAATTAGAATCATTGCAAATTTGTTTGAATTAAAATCAAGGACCGACAGTAGTATTTTGAGAAACGCGCAATGATTATGAAAACATTGCCTAAGTAGTTTTTATGTGCAATTAACAAACCGAATGTCTAGGTGTTATCTATAATAATAATAATAATAATGATAATAATAATACTTAATTTTAAAAAAATTGTAAATCTCAAAAATCAACTTTAGAACGACTGACATCAGTTTCGCACTTATTTTGTTCAATTTTGCTGTACCAAAAAAACAAAAAACAAAAACAAAAACAAAAACCCGGACGTGGGGTTTTTATTATAGAGATGAGATTTCTTTTTAAAAAGATTTTCAATTTTTGTGACCAAACATATTGACGAGACTTGTGTATTGAATTTGCTTCGAAAACCTGTATAGAGATACATTTGAAAAATATAGTTTAGAATCACACTATCTGGTGATTTGGTATTTGCATACAGAATGGGCAGATGAAATGTGCTTTATACGTAGAACGAATCATTTTGCTTGCGTAGAGCAAATTAATTTAATTGGTTAAATTTGTTTGTCTGTTGCCGGAGTTACAATATTCACGGAAAGGGGCACATGACAAATCGCGCATAATAAACAAGTAGAACAAATATTTAGTGAGACATCATGATTTTATATTCTTGTACATGTAAATAATATAGAGTTTACGCATGCGCATCAAACTCCTTTTAATTGGCTGCACCATTGATGTGTCCCATGTTTAATAGAATAGTTTGTTGACCTACTTTTTCTACTTTGGGGAACAGACATGGCCGATAAATGTGTTCGTCAAGTGTTAAGCGTGAATTATGTTAAACGCCTGCACAGTGGGAACGAAAGCGTTTACAGATCTTGACATTGCTCAGATCACAGCCGTAAAGTAGGCGTGTCTGATAACAATTTGTCGAGGTGTGTGAGCCAATTCTGATGTAATCTTTTGCTTCAGTCTTCTGTACTGATTATCAGCACCCGACCCTCACCGCCCCTCCCTTTAATGGTTTCATCATATTTGGGGCCATTCAATGATTATTGTTTTGATTTCATTTCCTTCTTTTTTTACAGAATAAACGAAGAAGTTTTTTGGTTAACTCCATATAAACCATGAAATTTCAAAAGAGCAGTTTTAAAGTCTTTTTTTTCTAACTTAACTGTATCTCATAGATATATATGTAGATATTATATTTCAGGCAGGAGACAAAGTTCGGGCATCGTTATGTGGCACTTTCGTACCCAACCCCTCCCTCGAATCCAGAAACTGCCCCCGCCAAAAAGCCTTCTTCTACGAACTTTATTTTTGCTGATTTTGAATCTAATACTGCCTGTAAAAATATCAGTTGTATACATGTTAAGATGGCGCTATTCAAACAACACTGTCAGACTGAATCGCCAATATATTTCGTATAGATGGCGCTGAACATTGTTAAGAACTGTGACAATTTGCAGATTCAACGTGCCCCTAAAGTTGTTTGCCGTTTTGATTATCATTAATATACGCAACAGACGCTAGGGTTTAAAATATAAAACAGATTAAGCATATTTTGAATGCTAATGAACGGAGGATTTATATAGCCTGCATGTTTCAATAAGGATGAACAAGAATATACACTGTTAAGTCCATTGAGATGAAATGATTTTTTTTCCTGACCTCTGTTCATGAAATGATTGTCTGTCACAATAATGTTTATTCTTGGATAGTATCATTTCATGAAAATATATTAGGATTTGTTTTGTTTAACCGTATGGGCAACAGTGTGGTTGTCGATATGCGCGAGAGTAGAGATAAACACATTGATTAAGCCTACAAAATGTTGAATGAAAATAATGGAATATCCTCACTTTTAATAAGCATTTTTATTCACACATATCGGACGATGCTACTAACATTTGCTTTGTCAATCGTTCCCAACATTTTGTTCCATAGATTGTGTTATTCAATCATTCGGTGATTTGAAAAAGAAAACATAAATAACATTGATTGTAAATTGGAAGGTTTTTGGCTCACCCTAAGGAACCATGCGAAACTTAAGACTAAAAACAAATGAAGAAATTATTCCCGGAAAAAAAGTAAAAAATTGCAATATATTTTGCATCTGTGTTAATAAAGGAATTACACGACACACTCATAATTTCGTCAACTATTCCTGATTAGATTTTGTGATTGTACAATTTTAGGCTCTTCGATAATAATTACGTAGCTTGATTCACCAGGAAGGAAATCGTATGAAGTGAATGTTCCCAAACTATCATGACCAAAATATAATGTAAAACCAAAATATTATGTAAAGGTGCCCCCCTTATTATTTATACTTTTGATTGGGTAAAAGGAGTTGGCCAATGAGGGGCGTACACCGATTTTACCTTATACTGGATACGCAAATGTAAATGGAAAAGAGCACATATCAAATGTCAAATGCGAATTTATATAATTACCTCAAAGAATATTTCGTTTAATCATTCTCAAGCACGAAGTCTATTTTGTTATTTCTTTACCTTTTGTTGCTATTTTAAGACAATCTGGAAGTTTGATAAGACTGTTTGATCGTAGGGCCATTAGAAGTACTTCGTTCAAACGATGGCATTGTGTAAATCGCATTTTATTTACATACTGATTATGTTGATAGATTGATTAGATGACGTCACAATCAGTATTCAAACAGTTGTCTCGTACAATTAAAAAAATAGAAGGTTATATTGTATTATATCGACGTCATTTATTAACTACTTATGATGATGGTATCGCGTATCATTTTATAGTGAATTTGCGGAATTATAGTTTAAAGATGGGTATGAAGGACACGGTACATGTCTCTCTTCTCTCTCTTTCTTTCTCTCTCTACCTTCTCTCTCTCTCTCTCTTTCTTTCTCCCTCGCTCTCTCTCTCTCTCTCTCTCTCTACCTTCACTCTATCTCTCTCCCGTATATATATATATATCCCTCTCCCTATTTCACTCCCTCCTTTTCTTTCTTTCTTTCATTCTGTTTCTCTCTCCCTCTTTCTCCCACTCTCTCTCTCTCTATATATCTGTTTTATTCATTTTTTGTTCTCTCTCTCTCTCTTTCCCTCTTTCTCTTTGCCTGTCTTCTGCTCTTTTTCCCTCTTTCTCTATCGCTTCTTCTCTCCTGTCTCTTCTGCAATCATAACATACACCGTAACCCATGTCTCAGTTCTGAGATGATATAACCTTTGTCTATCAAGAAAAAATCCTATGATCATTATCATTTTATTTTTCAAGATGTAAGAACAATCTATTCCAACTTCACGAGCAACAGAATGAACTTATGGTTCGCTGTTCACTTTCAAGAATCAAGTTCTAATTATGAAGCTAACTTTCGTTTAAGTGTGTGTATATAGATAGTTATGACATTTATAGGTTCAGATGCTAAGGCGTGTTTTATAAATCCTAATTGTTAACAAAACTTCACTTCGTTGTCCTTTCTTTGTAAGCAATCAACAATTGTTTTTCATTATCTTCCTTGTTCTTCGCTCGTGGTTCGAGGTTTTCATTCTGGTTAGTTAAGATAAAGAAGTCGATTCGGGGAGAGGAAGTCGGTGTTATATATAACGTTCTGCGATGCATCTTGAAGAAGTTGCCCAAGGACATCTGAAGGGGGAATTCCCTTCCCAAGGAGAATGGCGGCAGCACCTGGTATGAGAACAAAACAATTGCACATCTCAAGTCCAGTTTCACAATACTATGCATTTTTCTTGCAGTCATGCCGGTTAGTAGTTACGGTATACCAGTAAGCAGTTATAATAATAATAATATGGTTCGTTCTTATATAGCATTTTCCAGGACCGAAGGCCTTCTCAAAGCGCCTTTACAGATTGCCCCGGTCATCGGATTCAGGCTTACCCGCACCAAGAAGTTACCAGCAAGTTGCCCGCACATAATGTATGCACATTCTCTACTCCTGGGGAGCATTCTAGCCAGGCGTTATTTTAACAAGCGCAAACTTGCTGATCTAACCATGGAGTTACTACCACAGTAGCTTTCGCATCCTACTGGGTACCCATTTAACACCTGGGTGGAGAGAGACAATATAGATCAATGTCTTGCCAAAGGACATTAGTGCCGCGGCGGGACTTGAAACGCTGACCTTGTGATCTACAGTCCGGTGACATATCCACTCAACCGCGACCAAGCGGTTGTAATAATAGGCATATACATGTAGGCCTATTAGTCCAGAATCTGCACGGTCCTCTATAATTTCCCTACACACTTGATTCAAGCCGTCTTCGCCGGGCGTCCTAATTTAATGATCACGCCACCATCGGCTGGGAGCAAGTAAGGAGGGAGAGGTAGCGTTGGTTCTGCACTGGTGGAGATCAAAATTAAATAGGCCAGATTCTGGACTAGTAGGCCTATATGTATCAGTGAGATTGAAATCATAACACTTATTACGGATGAAACTGTTCCAATACCCCTGTAAGCAATTACGATATATCAGTAAGCAGAATCGTGCAGGTAAATGATTATTTGGAAGATCAAAATTCAAAATTGAATTTAATTTGGACGTTTAACTGATTTCACTTCTTAATGAAGCAACTTTCATTTAGTTTGTCTTCATTTGTACTACTTCTGTTTTTATTAACAAGACATTTCGTAAAACAATAAGATTTGTTTTGGTATACGAGCTCCCCGGAAAGTATTGTACTGTGTTGTATTTATTCAGACAATTAGTAAAAACAAAAATGTCTAGGGATGCAGCAATGAGGTTTGAAAAAACCCGTACAGGGCTACACCCCCGATAAAAATGATTAGAGTAATCAAATAAAACAAGATACAGGATGATACTTTATATTTAAAGAAAGAGAAATAAAAAAACATAAAAATACAAAGGTAATTTGTTAAGGATGTAAATATGAATGAAAATACACAATCATTTCATATTGTATAGCATTTACAATTTAAATTGGTAACGGCAAATTATTTTACAAAAATTATCAGAGAGTTGAGATTTAAATTGACACTCACCAGCAACATGCGGGGTAGCCATGCTGGTACCGCTCCATATAGCGATGGCATTATCGGATGCAGATGAAGAACTGACGATAGCCACACCGGGAGCAAAGATGTCTAAGCAGGAACCATAGTTGGAGAAACTCGCCCTCTTGTCATTCCTATCCGTAGCTCCAGCAGTGATTGCCTGTCAATTTGAACAAGTATTTTTTTCAATGTAATGTGTAATAACAGTCGTAGCGAATTTTCGAAAGGTCCATCCCTTCCTCTCACACTCCTTCTTTCTCTCTTCCTCCCTCTTTGTCTTTAACCCTCTGTCTACGTCCCGATGTCTCCCGTCGATGAGCAACTTCGTAAATTTCGAAAGACCGATAATAATACATTGGCATTGCAGTGAAAACTCATCTAAATTCAATTGACATCAAATAGCAGATTAGCATTTACGTATATATATTACGATCCATTAATATAGAATGAATTCGCAAGTATTTATACCATATGCAGGAATAGGGAATGCCCAAAGTCAATGGTAATCGACTCGGCCGACCCCGGGTTGAGTCCTAAATGGAGGTATTTCTCCTCTGGGCCAATCTTTTAATATCACCTAAACGTTCATGTATCTTTCCCAAGCTTGCCAATTCAAACTCATTTGGTAATATGAGCTATATATACACAGGTTCGACGCCTATTTTCGTTAATAGGCGGTTTTCCAACGTCATGTGTGAACGCGGTTTCACATTTTTATGTCACCAGGGCCATAGTTAATATCAATCGCAACTATGTACATACGAGATAGGAGACTGCAAAGTTGCGATTGATTGGAAGACTTGCGATTGATTTGGATCAATCGCAACTCTTTGTATAAAGATGCGGGCCAGGACGTCACTAACCTTTGGCTCCCGAGCAGGAGAGAAAAGACAGGCGTCCATGTTCTCGTTACCAGCTCCAGCGACGGCAACGACCCCGGCGTCGACGGCCCGAGCCACCGCGTCGTCGATTGCCTGATTCGCCAGAAATCGGAATGACATTGACATGACAGCAGGTTGGACGGCATTCTGAGTTACCTCATCGATGCCTGTAACATAAATCATATTATGAGTTCATTTCTTTACTTAATACACCATATAGATCAATTTAAAGTATTCGTCAAATCAATTTAGCCTCATGAGCCGCTATGGGCTAGTGGATATGCGACCGGGTTGCGTCACCGGGCTGGAAACAAACCGGTCGGGTTTCAAATCTATCTGCCACATGGCGTTCTTGTCAAGACCTCAATCTAAATGTGTCACTCTCGATACTGGTGTAGAACGATGCTCGTTGGTTTTAAAATGCACATATTAACCCGGCTCCCCAAGAAGCGTTATTCAGTTCAAAATATTAAAATAACTGAAGTTCTGCAGGTCATCGTCATACTTAACTGACCGGAGGTAGTTGTCAACGGTCATGTGTCCGGAGGTAGTTGACCTTGAACGAAAATCCATGTCAAACAGTACCTTGATTAGATTATCTCACCCCAAAAGTTGAGCAGACTTTCGTTGGTTAACAAATGCTTCATCGACTCATTGTAGCTACAGTTTCTCAGGCAGTTTCTAAGCTAACCGAAACCCTAATCCTAAACCTAACCCTAAATCTCAACCGCACCCTAAACATGCTTAGGGATGGACATTCTTGTACATAAACTCTATTGGTGGTTAATCCAGGGATATGAGAGTTTTCCTGGTTAATCTAAAATCTCACCTGCAATAGTGCCAGACGCGGAACCAGAACCTGCACAGTTGAAGAGCCGGATCGAGACAATATTGGCTTTCCTGGCAATGCCGTGGATGCCTCCCGCTGCCGTACCCGCGCAGTGGGTTCCGTGTCCGTGACAATCAGTACCCTTTTTGGGGGAAAACGAAATATTTCCGCCACTTGTATTCACATTCTTGTATCTTCCCATTTGTTTTTATATTATCCACAAGTAATCAACGTTACTAGGACCTACCTTCCTGATAATGAACGCAAGTAATGTTACGAGAACTTTAAAGAGAACAAGAACGTGGTTAAATTCAAATATCTCACTGTTGTCTGACAAGAAAATAGAGTGATATCAATTAATATGACATTTTCATCTAAATTCAAGCCATATAATTAATAAAATCTTCTACATAGTTTTTCTTATCTAGAATTTAAAAAAAAAATGAAAAAATGCAAAGACTTCAGCAAAAATCAACCCAGTAGCAATTTCAATCTCATACCTTTTCAGATTATAAGTAATACGTCACTGTAATGTAAGCACATTTCACTGGGTGACGGAAAGACTAGGAATTTCGTAAGAATGATTTTTTTGAAAATCACTGCAATCGTGTTTACTGACAGTTAGTGTAATCTTGGAAGAGACTGAAATACCTTCAAAAGTGAGCTCGTTTTTTTCCCATCTTTTTCTTCTCAATCAAATCAAAGCCAAGTTGGATTTACATTTAAAAAAAAAAGAATATTTCACTCACGTTCCATCCGTCGTCGACGTAGTCTCCACCGTGACTAACCCGTCCTCCAAATTCTTCATGAGTATCTCGAACTCCCGTATCCAACACGTACACGGTCACACCCTCACCGTCACCTGAATACCACCAAAAGTAAATTATGATGTTTAATGTTTAGATG
>BEXV01002189.1:9065-26653 GCA_003118195.1 Hemicentrotus pulcherrimus | reverse complement strand
GTAAATATTTAGTGAGTTTTAATGTATAAAGAGGCCTGAGGAGGCAAAGAGAATAGAAGAAGAAAAAAAAGAGGAAGAAGAAAAAGGAGGAGGAGGAGCAGGAGGAGGAGGAGGAGGAGGAGGAGGAGGAGAAGGAGAAGGAGAAAGAGAAAGAGAAAGAGAAGGAGAAGGAGAAGAAGAAGAAGAAGAAGAAGAAGAAGAAGAAGAAGAAGGAGGTATGAAAAATAGATTACCGGTAGTGTCTTCGTAAATATTTAGTGAGTTTTAATGTAGCAAAGAGAATAGAAGAAGAAAAAGAAGAAGGTGGTTTTCAAAGTGTTAAAAGAAGAAGAAATAAAAGAAAGGAGAGGGAAAAGAAGGAGGAGAAGAACAAGATTGACTTTCACTCAGAAGAAGATGAAAAAAAGATGAAGGAGGAAAACTAAACAAAATAGGAAAAAGGGGTATTTAAAGTGTTAACTCCTGAATTAAGTAAAATGTCAGAAAATAAGGCCAGGGATTGGAATACATTTGAATAAGTTATTTTCTGATTTAGACAGTAATAGTCCAAATGGGCAAATAGTAGAATATACACATGGCACGTTGTACACACTGTTTGTACTTCTATACCTTTTCCTCTCCTTTTTATCTTTCCAGTTCGTTCGTTCGTTTGTGTCTCCTTAGATCAAGATAGTACTTACCTATTGCCTGTTAAAGATCAATAAGTAATGACCTGGAAGGATGATTATACATGTATGTTATTTTTTCCACATTTTTTCTCTGCTAAAACCAGTTATGGAATACCGATCATCACCCAGAAGACGTAGAGGCAGCATGTAAAAAGTCATTGGAGAAGCTTGGTCTGGACTATGTCGACCTCTACCTCATGCACTGGCCATTTGCTTTTCAGGTTAATTTCTCCTAGCTATTCAAACTCTATCCTTTCATGATAAATGTACAGTTGATCTGTATAGGGTCAAAGGTCATATAAATATTGAATTGTAAGTGCTATCTGTGGATGATAGCAAATTGACCAATGTGAAGAGTCTTTAACTAGATTCTATAATTTTGGCCACAATTTTTGGTACTGATAGAGACTTTGATCTATGACAAATAAGATATGGCCCACTTGAACCTTATGGGATGATTGATCTATTTGTTAAAGTATCATGCAAAATGAAATTCAGACTGTAACAAAATTTTTCATAACATTGAATTAAAAATTAAAAAGCGTTAGTTCACACAGGAGACGAGAGATTTTGTAGAAAACTAGAAAATGAACATAATAAAAATTGGAAATGTTCCCCCACAATTAAAATTGTAATTTTTTTTTTGAATCTGAAAAGATATCCGAGAAGAACATACGGTAATTTGACACTGATGGAAATATATTTAAGGTACAATTTAAAATGAATAACTGCTAAATTGTCCCTTTAACTCCTTAAGCTATGCCTTTGATGTATTTTATGAGTTGTTATGTGATGCCCGTTTTTTCTTTCTTTCTAGAGAGGAAATGACTTGTTTCCGAAAGGTCCAGATGGTGCGATACTTGATGGTGATGTAGACTTTGTTGATACCTGGAAGGTAGGGTCATAATAATAATAATAATAATAATAGTGAACATTTATAATGCGCCATGTCTGTCAAAAATGACACTCCTGGCGCAGTTGTGTAATAGAGAGCATTCTTCTTTCAAAATTATAATTCCTGTCCAGATTTTGTATGTGGTGCTATAATGCCAGGCACTGACTTCTACAAGATTTCCCAGAGAATTTCCTTATACTACCTGTACTACCTGGTATATACTCACTGGCAGAGGAATTCAGCTGGTCCCAATCCCACTCTCTTTATGCACAACATTGTGAGTCCTCTGTGATTGCCATAGGTGGTAACATGTATTTAAGTTTCATTCTTCATTAACAAGTATTTTTTCCATATTTGTGTCCCGATACCAAAGGAAATTAAAGAGGGATTATTTGCATTATAATTCAAAGTTATCCATGCTGTTGATCAAGTTTTCCTTTTTATACAGAGATGAATTGATTTTGGTTTGCAGGCCATGGAAGCCTTGGTAGAGAAAGGGTTAACAAGAGCTATTGGTGTGTCCAACTTCAACAAGAGCCAGCTCCAAAGAATTCTAGATCTACCACCAAAACAGAAGATATGCAATCAACAGGTGAGCATTTATTCTATTTCTCTTTCTTCTTTTCCTTTCTTCTTTATCTTCAAGCAGACTACCCATGATTTCATCATTATCTAAATATGCATATAGGGACCCTAATGGAAATAAGCTAATTATTAGCTTTCATGGGTCATTCTGTCAAGGTATGTTTATTTTCTTTCATTTCATATACCTAATGGTGTATATTAACATATATTTAATGAATAAAATCAATAAATTTTCTTTTTCTTCACATTTCTTCTATTTACAATGTATAATGTGGACAATTCTGAGTGTTTTGTCTACGTATCACAGGCATCATATATTTAATACGGTATGTACTAGCTCTCTTTGTCCGTCTGTTTTTTAATGACCAGATTGAATTAACACCATATCTTCCAGGGAATGACATCAAGGAGTTCTGCAAAGCTAACAACATTGTTGTAACAGCATACAGTCCACTTGGATCACCTGATCGCCCAATGTGAGTTTATTGTGAATTTATCGACCTTGATCTTCTCAAAAGATTTATTTATTGCCCTAAACTGATGAAGATAAAGCAGGCCCTAATGCTGAATAATTTTATTGTTAGCTGATTAGGCTAGTGCTTGTTCCAGAGTTATTGTGTGTTTAGAGTTAAGTTTTTAGTACAAATATGACCTTGTGTACCTTTTATGGATAATAAATGCTATTGATAGATTGTATTGATGCCATATAATTTTAGATTGGTCCACATATGAAGTGTTTTATATTTCACCATGCTTGTATATGGTTGTATTGAGGTATTATTAGAATCAAGGAGCATGTTAGGGGCAACGTGAGGTTATTATTCAACAGTAGTCATGAGGCAAAAAGCAAGAAATTATGTCCACAGTTATCTGGTCAATTCCAAGTTATATGTACAGTCACACCTGCCTATAGCGACCAACCGAGGGAAACATAAAAAGTGGCCCTTGTAGACAGGTTTCTTTAGTACATGTTTCTATGATAAATAATTTTCAAGGGAAACAAAACTTGTGGCCTTTGTAGACAGGGGGTTTCTGTAGACAGGTGGTCACTAAAGCAGGTTTGACTGTATTTGATCATTTGTTGTCCTAAATGTTACCAAGTATTGTGAAAGTACAAACATTAAAAGCCATCAAAGATATCATTTAACATGATATGTCGTCTGCTCCAAACTCTGCAGGGCTATTGACTAGATACTTTTATTAGAAATACTAGAATCTGAACAAAAAAATAGCTTAGACTTGCCCCTCTCTGTGTATTTGTTAAAAGTCATGATCTGTCGGTGAATGCGGGGATTTAAGATGAAAATACTTTTTGTTTTATCTCATAACAGGCAAGCTGGTACTGACCCTATTCTGCTCCAAGACCCAGTGATCAATGAGATCGCAAAGGCCAAGGGGCGCACCCCTGCCCAGATAGCAATCCGGTTCCAAATAGACAGGGGCATCGCGGTCATTCCTAAGAGCGTTACCCCGTCCAGGATCAGAGAAAACCTTCAGGTGAGATCGCTTACAATACTGGTAGCTAGGCTTTCATTTGTGTTTAGTGCATTGAACATTTAAATAGTGGTAGGGGGTAGGCAATTCCAAGGTGTGTGGGCATTTCGTGTTCCAGATTGTCATGGATTAGCAACTTAAAGTGGCATCAGAAAGATAATTTATACATTTTTTGATAGTAGGCTATAAACTCAGAACAATCACAGGGAATACTAAAATCTTTGGTGTAACTGGTTTTAATAACTTGTGATACAAATAAAAATGAACTTGCCAAGGTTCAGATATGCTGCATGTTTTTCCTGTATGCATTTTTGAAAAATATATTGGTATTGCAAGTTGGAAGTACCAATAGGACTAGTATCTTCAACACTTTTTTTGTTGTATTTGGGGTTGTGCTGATAGTAGCAAATGAAGTAGTAACTAGGTTATGGTATTGGAAGTGGAATCAGTGATGTAGTTAAAATGATGGTGCCGTTATGGACCTGTTGTTAATGATACAGGTAGGAGCTGTGATATCGGTAATGAAAATGGGAATGGACGGCCTATAAAGAAGAATAGTAGTGGTACTGTTTGAAATTCAAATTTTGACTACACACAAGTTCTCTTATGTACAAAAGTATTACAAAAAGTACAATTGACATGACAATACACATGTGCATGTTTTCTTAAACATACTGAGGATGTTCAATATTCAATTCAGGTCGTAAGTTCTGAGAGGACAGAGAAAGAAATGGAATTGTAGGTGGAGAAATACTTCTGCGCCTGGCAGATGACAAAAGAGAAATTATGTGACATCTTTGTGGAGGTGTAAAAGCTCTGATTTTTTGTAAGACACATTGCATTCGACGTTTAGTAAATTCAACCAAACTTTTTTTCCTTTTGATATACAGGTTCTTGATTTTGAATTGAGTAGTGATGAGGTTCAACGCATTGGCGCACTCGAGAGAAACTTCCGCTACATCTGCTTCGGAGGGTAAGTGTAACTCAGTGCATCCAGTGATTAGGATAATCATTGACCTAGATTTGTTATTTTATTTCCACATCTGTTAGACAATTGAACATGAAACATTCATTATTTTACGTTAAACCCACTCAGGATGTGGGATCAACTTAAAATACATAATTGTGAATATCTTTAAATAAAAACAGAAAACACATCTTTTTAATTAACTGTAAATCTAAGCATATCAGGGGCTCTTGTAGAATATATACTTAATGTTGGATAGTTTCTGACCTCTATAAATGTATTATTATTAATGTTTCTGGAGACATAAGCATCAAATCAATGACATTGTTTGAAGTGTTGAACATGGAATAATTCAAAACTAAAGATATACTAGCAAATATCTTGGATACTTAATGCTTTCTCTCTTTTCTTTTACAGAAGCAAACACTGCAAGTATTACCCATTTTGATGACTCCGCTTGGGGCCGACGATTTTTTCACCCTAATATCACACTTCCATGTTATCATGAATGAAGTGATGTGATTCCAGAATATATTTTTTGATAAAACCGAATTTCTCTGGTGGCACCCCCGTTGAAAAAACGCAGCTTTAGACCATGATAATGCCTTTCTGGCTCTTAAAAATAAATAAGAATATTTAAGGAATCTACTAATAAAAAGAAACACTATGAACATGACTGACAAAGAAAGCGGACAAAATATACAGTTCCTCAGGTATACAAAGGAACATCCCGTCACTGCTCTTATGTAAAAATGTGTAGAACAAGTGTCACATGCATATTCACCTTTTTACATAATAGCAGTGAAGGGATGTTCCTTTGTCTACCTGAGGAACTGTATATTTTGTCCACTTTCTTTGTCCTTCATGTTCACAGTGAAAGAGTATTGTACATGGTATAGAATCTCTGTCTGTTCTCCCTTGTTCTCTCTCTATCCGTTCTCTAGTCCCACTCCGTTCATAATTCATATGCCATCTCATTTACATTATAGTCGTCTCTTGTATAACACACTGTGGTATGCAGTTCTCTTTCCCTTTCTAACCTGTTTGACATGGTTCAATTATGGACATTAACATTTTCCAGATTGCCAGTTATTAAAGCTAAAGACCAGTTCTGGTCATGCGATTGCATTGTGAAAGAAACATGGAATCAATCAGAAAAGCATGTTCATGTAGCATATAAGTATTGGTGTGTACTACAAGGTTCTGGAATCATCAAAATGATAAGAAATTTGGCCCAGTCTTGGTTAAGTTACCAGCACTGTACACAGAAAGATGTATTGATTTGAATTGTTAATTTCATATTAATCTGAACTTCGAATTGAATTGATTTGAATTATAAATTGTACTTAATCTGAATTATGAATCTATTTAACCTGAATTGTCAATTTAATTTAATTTGAATTATGAATTGTACGTGATCGGGATCTGAATTTAATTATTTTCTGAAATATGAATTGAATTTGTCTGAATTATGAATTGTATTGAATCCGAATTGTGAACTTGATTTAACCCGAATTATGAATTTAATCTTATTACTTAGTTTGAATTATGAATTGAATGTTATTTGATTTTGTTAATTGTATTTTAATCTGAATTACGGACTGAATGTGATCGGGATTTGAAATAGATTTGATCTGAATTGCGAATTGAATTGGTCTAAATCTAACTACTTAGTCTGAATTTATGAATCGAATTTTAGTCTGCATGTTGAACTATCGCATTTGCTGTTATCTATACCCATCTGTACCCATCTGCATCTTATTGATGTTTATAATGTGTAATCTTGTACTGACATGCAAATGAAACAAATTTCCGATCATTGGACAATAAACTTGAATATTATATATGGGACTACACAATATCTATCCAGTCCAGATAGAAATGATAATTTACCAAATATATAAATTAGTAGGCAGTTTCCCAGCCAAATTTGTATCATGTATTAGTCAAAACATATTCTTTCACATGATTTTTAATAAGAGCTTCCATTTCATTTTTTTGAGAGGGGGGGAAGGGGGCGTTTCCAAAACTGGTCTATACCTTTACAGTTTTTCATATTCCATAATCTTGTCTCACTGCCTAAAGGCTTGTTTAGATATGGTGCGGCAAGACTGCAGCGGTAATAGGCTTCACATTTCTGTGTCTCATATATAAAAAAAAAAGAGTTCAGAGAATACCTGAAGTCCCTTGTTGCACAAGGTTTGCTATTCATGTACACATTTTAAAAAACCTGTAGCTCTTTTTTTTTTTTTGGGGGGGGGGGTCACCATGCCATATCCGAATAAAATGTAAGGGTATGACCACTCCTGGCCATTAATGATTATGAAACTAAAGACACTCTGAATAGTTTAACAATATAATTGTAATTCTATAATGTTTAGAGGAAATAAAGTCTATCAAATTGTAAATTATTTCTATAATTAATCAAGTTAAAAGATGTTTCTGTGTCATGTATGCATTGTAAAGTGCATTGTTGTTGCTCTGTCACTTGAATAAGTCCAAAAGTATCAAATAAATTTCATATTTTTAAAATTGGAAATACTGGTGAATTTTGTAATTATTATTAGCCCAATTCTATATCAACTTGTCAGTGTAGCATATCTGTACAACATGCTAGTTTTTCAAGTAAAGATAATGTGAAAGTTTGAGTAAAAATGGACCATTAACCATGATAAAATTTTGGAAAAACTTATCTGACCAATTCCTTAATTCTCCAAATTATATTATCAAAATCTGAATGCATTTCAGGTGAATGTAAACCGTCACAAAGCAATGAATCAGCTCAATATTCCATTCTAGACATTGAAGTGTTGAAAGATTTTTAAAAGCCTGTCTTAAGTCTTATTTTCATGGAAAAAGATTGGAAAAATTCAAAAATTGTTGGTAGAATTTGCTGTTACTGTGTCTCAAAGTGACACCTTCAAAGAAAACCATAAATATCTTTGTGGTTTGAGAATTTTTCAGGATTTTTCGCATGTTAGAGGGTTACAGTAGAAAGAATATAATAAGTAACATTTCATACAAAAATTATGCAGTTTTTTCATCAACCTTCAATTATGTTACAGAGTCACTTTAATGTTGGTTGTTCTGTTTGTTTCTGATAGAGGAAAAGCATTATAATTTTTAATTTTCATCATTCACTGAACACAAATTATATCTTAAAAGACAATGAAATATTGCAAAGGACAAGACTGCTTCAGGTTCATGATATATTCTCCCTTTCTTCACATTTATTTATGTATAAATCTATTGTCATTAATAAGAAATAGAAGAGAAATATCTTCCATGTGGACTCACAAAATATAAGTGTATTAACTCTTTGTTCAATAATATACAAGTATTGACTGCATTGGTGGGTTTGGTTAAAAGTATTGCCAAAGGTGATCTCAAAACTGTACTGTGACCTGAGACAAAGTCGTGTGGCATACCGGTAGTACAGTCTCAAAAACCACAGAGGAGCCATAGTATCTGTCTTGGATGTTCAGTGGTTAAAACTAATGGCAAGAGGCAACTCCAATAGTACTATTTGCTGAGGGGCCCAGCCCCAAAGCAAAGTATATATTTTGTTTACATCCTGCATCAACAACAAAACATAATGGGATTTAAAAATGTTTCAATAAAAATAATAAAAGATTATTCAAAAAAATTACAATCTTAATGAAAAGTTTAAAGAAAAGAAAAGAAAAGAAAAAAAAACTCCCAAATAGTACTCCAAACAGTAATTTTTCAGAGCAACCTTCAAATGGTTGAAATGTTTCTGGTCACGTGAAGAGCTCTCAACAATCAAAGACCAATTAATTTTGATGCAGGATATAATCTCTCTCTCTCTCTCTCTCTCTCTCTCTCTCTCTCTCTCTATATGTGGTACTTCTAGTACTCTACAGATAAAGTAAATATGCATACATTTTAAATAAGGGCAAAATATTTGTTCATGACTAATGCCAAGTTCTCCATTTTATCATAATTAGCTATTATGCAATGAAAGGTAATTACCTCAACATAATAAGGATCGAGCATATCATTAGTATAATGATCATAGTAGTATACATGTACGGTACATATTACAGTACAGAAAAAGACAATGCAACATACAAAAAGCACATAAAAAAGGACAGTTCTGATAAAATCTTGCAAATTGAATATTTTACATTGCCAAGATGATTTGGGCCACTGTTTTTTCCTAAACATGTCATCAATGAATTTTCAAGACTGAAATTTACTTAATTTTTTTTCTTTCGTTGATAAATTTGGCAGAAAATATTTTTCATGAAACAACTTCACAATGAAGGCAGCTGATTTATTTCTGAAACATTTCAAGAAACATTGTTAAATATCCTAGGTGAGATTTGCTGCCCATGGTACTGAAGGATCTATCAAGTACATGTTGGATGGCACTGAGTTTTCATACTACCAGTATACTAAAGATGCATACAAATGAGTTCATTATACAATCTATCCGCACTCGAGGTGGGGCTGTATGCATCTATTGTACAAAGCCGTTAGGCTGAGTATGATATATGTTGATCTGGATGTATGTGCATAAACAGCATCAACAAGAGCAGATGAATCTTGTAAATAAAAGAACGAATAGAAACATGCATCATTTGTTTTATAAAGCGAAACTACCAGATTATTGTTATTTGATGTAAAAAGAATTCATTAACGATTATTTTGTGACAGAATGGCTGACAAATGAATCTCAAGTTTAATAGTCCTAATGTAGTGCACACAAAGAGAAAACGCATTTACGCATAGTGCTATGCAAGTATAGACCCACACAGAGTAAAAGTGCTCTAAATTAACTACTCTAAAGGCTACATGCATTATTGCGCATCATGTTCTTAAAAAGCAGCGTTGGATAGTACTGGGAACTAGTGCACCCCTTTTCATAAAAAACATGGGATAGTCTCAGTAAATCAATCATACATAAGAAATGACATTTAGAATGACTTTATTCCATTTAAACACATGTTAATATTTTACCAGTATACTCTTCTTGCAATTGTTTATCTTTTTTCAATCATATTCAAGAAGAACCATAGGTGGAATATATCATGGAGTGGATATGTTGGAGGAAAAAAATAGC
This sequence comes from Hemicentrotus pulcherrimus, assembly GCA_003118195.1. Classification (NCBI taxonomy): domain Eukaryota; kingdom Metazoa; phylum Echinodermata; class Echinoidea; order Camarodonta; family Strongylocentrotidae; genus Hemicentrotus; species Hemicentrotus pulcherrimus. Next base: position 16,958 of record BEXV01002189.1, on the reverse strand, counting down.
AGTAGCACATGGATTTTCAGGAGTTTTGCTTTTTTAAATTTACAAAACATAGCAAAAGCATTAAATATGTTATAACATGTACAATGTATATATCTATAATAAATAATAACATGTTTCCTTGACTCAAAATTAGAACATAAGATAAGAACTGAACTTTCAATAAAAGTATTTAGTGCCATTTTTATGAAGAAAATTATCCAGGAAGATAAATTTAATGATACAACCTTATCTATATTAATGATATTACCTTATTATCTAAAAGGTTTGATATCATATTTCTTTTAGAACACTATTTGAAGTTTTTATTTGAATCACAAAAAATGCAAAATGAAAACTTTGTTACTAAATGATGATTGGTGATTTATGTAAACCTGTTGAAGTCACTACATGTGACATTTCATGAATGTTTGTAAAGTTTTGATTACCGGTAGTTTTACAAATACAAACTACGGTAGTGATTTTTTTCAAAAGTAAACAAAAGAAAGCCAGCAGTGTATTGATGGATAAATCGCCTCAAAACATGCCTTGAAGTTTGAAACAGGTGTATCATATATAAACATGTATAAACCACATCAAATATGATGTAGTTATATCCAGAGTATTTCATTTCCACCACCCCTGAATGGAAGACAAACTTTTTTCATTAACTTCTAATATCCCTTGAAAACTTTGCAATGTTCTAGGGTCATAGGAACCAGCATCATGATGTCTGTCATTTGTTCCATCACAAACATCCCTGCCGGCCATGGTCTTTTGCAGCATACTTTGTCATATAATAAAAATGCAAATGATTAACTGATTTTCTGCCAAGAACAGGATCATTCACTGTGTCTTATAAAAATCGATAACAACGTTTGTGGGAGAAAGAGTGTGGAGATGTAGAGCTGGTCCATATTTTGAATCTAAGATGTGTCTTTCGGATGGTGACGTTAAGGTCATGAATTAGTCAAGTAGTAAGCTCTTGTTCTTGACCTACACACCAACTGTGACTGACCTGTGTTCGAATTCAAGTCTCATCTTTCAGATGGAGAAGATAAGATCAGTCCTAACGCACAAATATGAGATCAGATTGTTAATCATCAGGAATTAGATGGAACTTCGACTGCACGCAGTCCAAAGTGATGCCTCTGTCATAGAGCAATTTTAAAAACCAAAACGTAAGAAATTTTTTAAATTAAGTTCAGTTGTAATCATGATTACAAGCTATTTCTCATATACATGTATGGCCCTTTGATCTTTGACCTCATTACCCTAAAATCTACTCAGTTCATTGGCTCTGCAAGTTACATACATGACCAAAGTTTGGTAGGAATCCATCAGTCGGTTCTTGAGATAACGCGATCACAAGCTATTTTTGCATACATAATGACAACTGTGACCTTTGACTTGTGACCCCGAAATCTAATCAGTTCATTGGCTCCGCAAGTTACATACATGACTAAATTTTGGTAGGAATCCATAAGTCGGTTCTTGAGATAACGCGATCACGAGAACGGGACGTACGTACAGACGTACGTATGTACGGAGGGATGGACAACCCGAAAACATAATGCCTCCGGCTACTTCGATAAAAACCAACTCGCACTCACTCTCCTTATGGACACTTTCGTTCCAGACACTGTTAAGTCAGACATCACATTTGTATTTTTGTTATGCTTCTAAAGCAAATGTCTATTCATCCAGTCCTTCATTGAAGAAGATCTGCTTGCGTAGGCAGTGAGAAGGATTACCAATCTGCTTCCCAATCCCCATCCACTTTACTTCTATATCTCGACGGCTCATCCGCTCGTTAACCATGGTAAGCATCGAAAGCAGATCCACTTTCTCCTTGTAGTAGGTGTTGATGATGTTACACAACGAAATGATAAACAAAGAGCCCGAGTTAGCATTTCTGAAGGAAGCATACCCTGGGATTGTGGCATGACTGACGAGGGTGTCCGATTTAAAGGGTAGTGAAGCTATGTCGTCCTGCTGGATGTCAACAGAGTCTTGAGAATATTTTCCCTGGCAAGCTTGGATGAAGAATAGTTTGGGTTTGTCCACAAGAGATGGTGCATAATCGCCTCTAAATATTCCTGAAAGCGATGTGAGGGAGAAAATAATGTATTTTTAGAATGCAAGCTATATTGGTAAAGTGTAACTAGATCAATACGACAGGGATGAGACAGTCCCCAAATATATTCTCCTTCACAGTTTCTTACCCCGCACTCTTTCTTTATTTCTCTGTCTCATTCTTTCTCCCTCCCTCTCTCTTTATTTCGCTCGCCCTCTCTCTATCTCTCCTTTCTCTCTCTGTCTCACTTTCTCTCTACCTCGCTCTCTCTCTCTCTCTCTCTCTCTCACACCCTCTTCATCATTCCATTATCAAAACAGTACTCATTGATTCTTCATGAAGAGTTACAAGGAGGATTTTTAATATATTCCAAATTCAAAGCAGATGTAACAGATATAATTGTCAAGATTATGCCTCTACAGTATAAATCTAAATATGGCAGAAATGGTTTTATTACCATCAAGTGTTTTGATATACAAACCTGTCAAGGAATCGATGGACACCTCTACTCCATTAGTGTCACAAACATGGCCATTACTTCCATGCGACAGAATGACGCAGACAAAACAATCATATTCTGAATGGTCCATATTTGCAATCTCTTGCAGACACTTTACGTATTCCCTCTTAGTTGGGTCCTTCTTGACTTGAGTTATGAACTTCAGATTTTCTTGGAAAGTGTTCAGTAATGCCTCTGTCAAAAAACATATGAATAAGATGGACAAATGTCATACTCAAAGAAAGAACCAATATTTAGAGCGCTGATGTTTTATACCCAATACAAAGAACAAGTTGAAACCTTCCAAAACATGACTTTACATGGGTAACATTAAAGTTTACATTAAACTATCTCACTCTTGTATTCAATTTGACAACTGCCTACTTCATATCTGTACTGATACATGTATCTCATTGGAACCTCCAACCAAAGGATAAGAGTCCTACTAGAGTAGGAGTAATATTTATAATCTTCACGTCTTGTTCGTCTTCTTGATATTGAATTATTTTTGTATTATACCATCAGGTAAAGAGGACAGCGCTATACAGAAACTTCATTTATTTTGGTGATCCACAGGCATTAGCTGATGCTTTCTTTTCTTTTGTTATTGTACTTGTATATTGTACTCCATTTTTTTTGCATTCTTTGATATTATAACACTCCTTGTCTTCCTGGAAATGAAATGAAATAAAATCAATTACACAGAGATAGGATTGAAGGAGGAAATCTTTGAACTTACCAACATCCTTTTGAGTACCATCTCTTTTTTTAAGATTTGATTTCGTAGAAAAATTCTCTACATTGAAGATAATACACATTCCTCTGGGCACCCTATCCATCTTGTACTTTAGCAAATCTGGGATATGGCCTGAATCTTTACAGATGAAATAAAATACATTCATGGTTAAATGTTAAACAGTGAAATCTGAGTACAAGACTGCTTGGTAGACACAAGAACAGCCATTCATATGTTCTGATGGTCTTCATGTACGAGTTCCGGTATCAAAGGTTTCAATGAGGAACAGTGTTCAATGAAAACAAAACAATATATTTTATTTCTCATACCAAGCTTTTTTTCTCAAGTTTTAGGAATGTTTTAGTCTTTCATTGTAAAATTAATAAGAAAGAATCAACAACTTTCACTAAATTCCAGAGGGCAAGTGCCTAACCCCCTTCCCTTCTCACCTCCCAGATCATATCCTGACTCTTTCATTGGCTCTGCAAGATACATAAATGTCTTGAGTTTGATGTTAATCTGTCAATCGGTCCTAATGATAATGCGATCACAAGCTACTTTTGCATAAATAATGAGCCCCATGATACCTCATAACCCCAAAATCTAATCAGTTCATTGGCTTAGCAAGATTTGATGGTAATCCCTCAATCGATTCTAATGATAATTTGATCATGAGATATTTTTGCATGCATAATGAGCTCTGTGACTTTTGACCTCATGGCCTCAAAATCTAATCAGTTCATTTGCTTTGCAAGATAGAGACATCCCCAAGTTTGGCAGGAATCCATCTAGATCAGTCCTTGACATAACGCGATCACGAGAACAGGATGTACAGACAGACTGACGGACAGACAACCCAAAAACATAATGCCTCAGGCTACTTTGTTGCGGAGGCATAAAGAAGATGTACAGTGGAGATCGATTCAAGCTTCATTTTTATAGTGTTCCATTTTTCCATGACAAAACTTTATGAAATGAGTTTATTACCTGTACTTGGATGTGGTATAACAGTAGCAGTTTGGGCAGGTTCTATCATATGACCCTCGTTAGTGAGTGTGCTGCTTTGCTCTGATTCTAGATAAAAATAGGTCAGATGTAAAGTCAAGTTAAACAAGTCACTGCAAAGGCAAAGCATAGCATCCCCTCGCAGGGAACAAATGGCCTATATACGTCAGAACAAGTAACGTACCTCCATTGGACTATAGTATTATATTACTAGGCAAGGAAGTTAACCACATTTTCACATTTATAATTAGGTAATTGTGCATATTTAATTAGCAAAAAGATGTACAATGGAGATTCAAGCTTCATTTTATAGTGTTCCATTTTTCCTTGACAATATAATGAGTTCATTACCTGTATTTGGATGTGGTATATCAGCAGCAGTTTGGGAAGGTCCTATCTGTCCCTCGTTAGTGAGTGTGCTGCTTTGCTCTGATTCTTGATAAAAGCAGGTCAGATGTAATTAAAGTACATAGAAATAAGAAAAAACAAATTACTGATAAGTGAAATAATGAGCAAGGACTAAAGAAGGTTATCACTTATGAAAGTTAAAATCACTTATCATATCCCTAGGAACTCTCCATTTCTATATCAATTCTTTTTTCTACATACGGTACATTTTTATGAAGGACTTGATACTGGTATATATTTTAATTTTTTTTTGGGGGGGGGGATTTTATGGGAAAGGTATCTTAAATGTCCTTACATAAAATATGTCTCTTCTATAATAATAATTGAGAAAAAAAGATATCCTCCGTATTTCTCAGTACAGCTGGCATATATGTAACGGTAATATATCTGAAGATATAATGACTTAGTTGTTTTTATAGGCTCAAGGGGACGTTACATCCTGTTATCACCCTGAGGCATGCCGAGGGGTGATAGTAGGATGAACGTCCCCAAGGGCCAATATAGTTTACAAATATACAATACATTTCAAAGGGTCTAGCAAAACTATGAGCTAATTTAGAGGCATAAAAAGTAACTTTGCCCTTGGGGAAATTTACTATTTATGCCTCTTCATTGGCTCATAGTTTTTGTTATATTTTTGATCAATGAAATCCTGTTCAGTGATTGGTTAACATAGCATCATGTGACCAAACATAACATTGCTATAATGCTACTGATGAGTAAAATGTGCTATATGTGACGTCATCTATGGTATAGTGCACTATACCATACCACTATACCATGGATGACGTCATAGATAAGGTAGATAAGCATTGTGACATCACATCATGTTGAGTCAAAAGTAACGGCAATTTGCGCGTCTTATTAAATGCGCGTTAATAAAATTGTGGGCAGGTTAAATTGACAAATTCACCCTTCTCCAATACCCGGCCCACTGTGGGTGACATAAGAATAAAGTTAAAAACCATATGCCAGCCATTCATTAAGTCAAACGTTTGGATCGTAACGAAGTGATACCAAGCATTTAGTTTGAAAAATATAAAGCAAATATATCATGCACAATTTCAAGCCACTAGTGAAATTAAGGATTCCTCGGCGACAGAAAGAGCACTATTTTCTGCCACCTCGATCCATAAGATTATTTTTTTCTTTTTGAGGCCGCCATCCTAATCAAGCTAAGCTTATGATTGCGGTCTCCTGCATTTTTTTTTCAACTGATAGTTTGGATAATACTTTAAATTCATAATAATATGTTATAGAAATCATAGAAATATTAAGTTTCTTTATTATATGTACATTATGTTTTTTAAAAAAAAAATTGACATGAAGTTATCATTGTATGTTTATTTTGTATTATACCTTACGTTTATATGTTCTTTGATATTTTGTTATTATAATTGGAAAAATGCAGAAATAAATTTCAACTAGAGGCTCTCAGTGCATGGTATATTTGATTACTAGACCCTCAAAAGGTATTGTATATTATATCCCTCATGTAAAGTTTTTTTCATTGCGATTGTAAAGAGCACGAAAAAGGGATAGTTTCACTATAAATTTACTATTTAGCGTGGTATAGTACATTCCAGAATTTACTCTTTCCACCGATCACTGATATTTCCAAGATCAATAACTATAAATTTTTTTCAATTTTTGGGAGTGCATCGAGCGCACAAGCTAAATCCTCTGCCTTAAGTTTTTCAGCCGGTATGATGTTCATAGCCATTGAGGACTGTCATTGAGGACATTAATGCTGAGCCTGAGACTGAAAACATATATATGCCACCATTATTTGATAGTCAGCTGGAGCAGGTTTTCGATCAAATACCTGATCCATTTTCACTCAATCCACAAGGGCATACCACCACAACGGTCACTACTGGGAGCACCACTACGAGAGCCTCCTACACAGTGAATTAAAAATCTACGGCCAGAATATCACTTTCATGGCTGTACAGTCAATATTTTCAACAAGTAAACCAAGGACAAGCCATTCATGTTAATATGTTCATGTTTTTGCTTTGAATTTGAAAGTTTAAATTCAATTGTTTGACGTTGTTATTTGGAAGTTCTTACATTTAAAACTTGTTTTTGAGAAATTCACTTAACTTGGATGAATTTTGAATTTTCTGGAAACTATGGAGAAGGAATTTTAATCAGGTAAGTCATTCACCTTTTCTTCCCTTTTTATTTGATTTACGCCTATGCTGCTAAATGCTAACAGTTCATGTTTCTTTAATAGTGAGATGCTCATGTCTCATGAGGGATATAAATTACATTATGTACCTCTCTTTAGAAATCTAGCCATCTAATTGGTCGAAATTGGAGCCATGCCTGTCTAATGGTCAATAGTTTTTTAAAAGATGCCCATTGCCCCGGGTAACAGGCCGCATAGATAAATTTTGCTGAGATCCCCATTGGTTTACTGGTATGTTTAAAAAGTTTCTTTGTGCAAGAGTGGATACCATACTGTGCTTTTTGTCTGCGATTCCCGAATGATCAAAACATTCAGGCAACTTTCCAGCGAAGATGTAGCAGACAGTGTCTCAGACTTTCTGTGATGTTTTACTCAAGAAAAGGATAAGGTAAGAATTCTTTGTAGATTTTGTTGTGAATTTGGTATATAAAAGACATATTGACTGCTTTAAATATCGGGGCATAGCTGTTTCTATACTGGCTCTCAGGGATGTTACATCCTGATATGACCCCTCGGCGCACCATATCAGGATGGAACGTCCCCTCGAGCCTATAGAAACAGCGATGCCTCTCATATCAGTCAATATATCTATATCAGAGACCAAAGTTGAAATGAGAGGTTTCTACACACATCACTTTACTACTCCTCTGCTTTCTAAAGTTCAACATTTTCTTATATTTTCCTCAAACAAGGTATCTCAAAACTACATGGATATTTTTCTTGGAATGCTCTGAATGGTAATTCCCCTGAAAGTTTCTCTTGAATACTTCAATTTTTTAAACATACATGTACATGAATGACGATGTTGGTCTATGATACCAGGGAACATCATGAAACATGACAGGCGTGGAAAATAAAGGAGTGTACCTGGTGATCCTGTTGTATTCTCTTTTATCAAAGTATCCAAGTGAAAGTTACTTATGTCCAATGCTTTCCATTTGTCACCACCTGGTTCCATCTTGACAGAGGGCATGCTCTCTGCCGCCCTCCTCTGCTCA
>BEXV01002188.1:7737-41179 GCA_003118195.1 Hemicentrotus pulcherrimus | reverse complement strand
TTGCGGCCTAAAATAGGAAATTTGGAGAACGGGAGAGAGCAAAGAAAGATAAAAGAGAAGATAGATGGATAGAAGAAAAGGAGATATAGAGAGAGAAAAAGGGGAGGAAAAAAATGTGAAACTTAAATTTACACATAAAGATTACATTGCCTATGAGTTGGCTCGACATTATGCCTAAGGAGATTCCGGACGAAAGTAGTAGTACAAAAAAACAGCTCTATAAAATTGTCTAAAAGAGAGAAGGAAAGATGATTTCTAAAACGAAATGATAGGGGCTATGCTAATTTCATGGAGAAAATTACAACTGATTTCGCTTGTGACGGTTATTTTGAAGGATCTGAAATGCTTAAACTCGAGAGCGTCCAGGTGCTCCGCCCCTATATAGGACTCCCCGGCATGGGCTCTGCCTCTAGAACCCACCCTAAAAAGTTGCTTGAGAATGATAGGGTGTCAGAATAGAGCATGTTAGAACACAGGGTGACGAAACATCTATATAGGCATCGGTAAGAAATTGTGTCGGCACAAGCCTAATAAGGGTATAACAACGGATGGATGTCGACATACATGTATAAGAATATTGAACATACACAGGAATGTAGAATGCGGAGAGAAATTCGGAACGTATAGGATTGAAGGTCTGTGACGAAACATATAGGCTTGACGGAACCCGCAATACCCGCATATAGGATTAACGAAACAAAATGAACGTTGGTAAAAAAGGGGTACAAAATAATTTGGTGTCTGAAACCCCATTAAAAACAAACCCCCTTCTATGGCAAAAGTGATTTACCCTTCATAATCTAACACGACGGAAAAACTTCGCCGATCGAGTAAAAGATTTGTTATAAACATTACCAGTCCCTCTTCAACTGATTTAAAAACAAACAACATGTCGACACTCGACACTGCACACGAGTCTTCTTTCTTTTGCGTTCTTAAATGAGCTTATAAGGCCAATGTAAGAAACCAGTGCATATATCCATAATTCACCCTCACGAGTTCCGTCAAAGATCACATCGTTCGCTGACGCAACCTTACGTCGGTCAAATGACCGCACACTTACGCCAATATCCTGACGGATCCTCATTGCGTACCCACGTAGATGTCGATCTTAAGCACGACCACCGATCATTGTCGCCATCGACGTTGTGGCATCCCAACCAAGTATCGACCTCGCCCGAGGAGGATCCAAAGGTATCTTCGATGAACTCATTTTCGATGAGGGAATCGATGACGAGCATTGACGCAGACAGCCCGCAACACTTCTGGCTCGAAGCTTGCCAGTTTGATTCCATCCCGATGAGTTTGTAGCATTTATTTATCTCTCCTCGTTGAGTGATCCAATCGTCGGGGCAAGATGAAACTTCGACATCAAGAAAACAAAAGAAACAACTACGCCAGTCCTTTATAAAATGAGAAACTTTCTAATAGTAGTAGTTAAAGCTCATTCATTTGAGTTGGTGTTCTGATGTTAACTTTTTACCAAAAACTTTACAGAAATAAAATGGTACACTATTTTTTAAATTTTTAATCCCAATTAATACGCTGGCTTGGAACTTGTACATGTATATTGAGACACATGAGACTGTGGGAGTGTTTCAGAGAAAGCCTACAAACTTACAAAGAAACCAAGTTTTGGAAATGTGTTTCTGTCAATAAAAAATAGGTAAAGGCAAACATAGGTAAAAGGTGGTTATAATTATATTTTTCTCTTTGTTGGGATGGCGGGAGAGAAAGACTAAATGGAATACCATTTTGCAAACGATAATTTAGGTTTCCCGAAAAAAATTCTCGCCTCCAGGGGGAGGGGGGGGGGGTGATCCCAACCTAACCTATCTAGCGACGCCCTGACAGCAAATTTACTACTCTAAAAGAAAGCAGACAGCAGAGAAGCAGAATGTCGAAAATTTGAACGAAATCGGACAAAACGTTAGAAATTTCTAAATTTTCGAGAGTTGTCAATATTAAACGTATTGGAACTTCAGAATCGGAAACGTCATTATGCCGTATTGCCGGACAACTTTCGCATAGCTTCCGATACACAAAACGACCAAAATATTTCAATTTTTCAAAATCTGTGGCTCGGGAGTGTTTTTTCTTTTCTAGAGAACTTTTATGCTATGCACAATATATTTTGAGTACTGCCCCAAGGGGGAAGGCGCTTAAGATTAAAAAAAACAACAAACAAAAAAACAAGAAAAGAATTGAATGGCTCTTTTGTACACGACAAACGAGAGAGTTATCCGCGACTACATCAAAATATTGCAAAGTATAGCCGATATGAGATTTGCATAGCTTGGCATAGTTTTAGTGATACCATATTTCAAACACTCAACACTTTCTTATTATTGGTCCGATTTATTTAAACTTTCGTTCCTCTGTATCTCTCGTTCGTCTGCTTTCATATGAATGAAATTATTGCAAAGGTTGGTTTGCCTTTTAAAGCCCCTCTGCACTAGTTTGGCCAGGAAGGATTAGACTTCCCTGCATGGTCACTGACAGGGGGGTTATCTCATCAAATCAGCTCTCAATTAAGATAAGGAAAAGGGGATCATGGGGGACCAATGACCACCGATCAGGCACTGTTTGCTATATAGAGGGCGCATAAGTAGAGCTTTAAGTAGTGCAGTGGGGATTTAAGTCATTCTTACCTGGACTTGGTGAACAAGACTCGGTCTTGAGCGATGTAGTTGGGGTCATCGTGTTCAAACCGCTGGTAGAAGGTGAGCCTGGTGATGACGTCTGAGAGACTTCAGGTGTTTCTTGTGGGCTCACCACTTGGGACGTGGTAGTCTCAGTTGCTCTCTCTGTCCGGCCGACAGACTCTGCTGTGGAAGCGTCTGTGGTCAAAGTGTTTGTATCAGGGTCTTCTTCTGGGCTCGATGTTGAGGAACCTCCTTCTCCTTGGTCAACGGTTGCTTCGGGTATAGACGTGATCTGGCTCGCTTCGGATGTAGCTTTGGAACTTACAGTAGAAGAACTGTCTCTTCCTTGTCCACTACCTACTTCAGCTGTCAATGAGACTTGCCTTGATGTCCCCTTATCCCAAACGACTGGGGTCGTAGACAACTCTAGTGTGCTTGAGAGATATGTGTTGTTTGGCAATGACATATCCGCTTCTGTATTGTAGAAGTAATACTCATTATTTGATTTACATAATTATAACGCTAATTACGAATATAACCGTGTTTTATTCACCAGTGTGGGCATAGTCATGGAGGGGCACGAGCATAATGGGGGCAAGGCAAGCATGGTGGCAAGGGGTGCATCGGTCTTTATTGTAGATGGATGACTTTACAAGCACCCCATTTTCTATAGTTCTATTTGAACGGGGATACGTGCCCCTGTGCCCCTTGTTGCTAAGCCACTGCACCAGTCATCATAATACTCAGAACTACCTCGATCCTCTGGGATATGTTTATTTACCATACTGATCACTATTAAGGTATAAGTGCAAACTAGATCACACACAACTTGCTGAATCATTGTTATACCATGGACCTACTATACAACTCCCCACAAAAAGATGATCAAAGCCCGTATAACACCACGTCATGACTTCATCGATAAAAGCAATATCGAGTTCGTAGTAGCTAGCTAAGAGTAGCTCACAGTGATATTAGGAAAACTGCCCCTGGAGGAACATCCTGGACACTGCCATTTGGGATTGACTCCCCAGGTCTAATATATCCAGGAGAAATCAAAACTCTTGGATATCTTACCCCCGTGACAATGAAACCTTGGACGCATGCCTCCCTGGATAGTTTGAATGCAAGTATTTGGTTTGGTGAAGTTGTCATAAGGACGCCGGTTTTTAATGTTGTTGTTTAATAACTTCGCATTTCTGTGTCTCATAACACAAAACTCAATAGATATGTGTAATTCCTTTAGCTAAAATTCATTTACACATTCAAAAAAATCTGGGGCGACTATTGTGCGGCGGATTACCGCGACATAATTACCTTATCAAACCTTTAATGTTTTTTTTTTNGGATCAGTATATATGACATTATCATGAACAAAATTATCTATAGTATTCAGTTTCATAATATCTGTCTTATTCCAATTTATTTTCGGACCTGCATAGTCTCCAAAATCGTCAATTTCATTTACAGTATATTGTATATCATAAACAGATTCCACAAATAATGTTGTGTCATCTGCATATTGGGAAATTTTCAAACTATCAATACCTAAATCAACACTGAATATATCAACCCCTTTAATGTTTTTTTTTTTTTTTTATGACGGACAGTTTATTTACACAATTCATCGAGCCATAGATCTTACCAATATCACAGAGATCCCCAGTCCAATCATTTTGACAGCGACATGAATAGCCTGTTAACGTCTCCGTGCAATCACCATGGTAACAACGCCCAGCGAGGCAATCTGGAGGAAAGGGTTTGACAAAGGTATGATGATAACATTTCAAAATGCTACTATTGGAGATTAAAATTAATATACATCAGGATAGCGAACGTGCACGTGTGCTTTTGTGAATGGTAATACTTCAAAATCTTTTCAATAACTTATTAAATTGAAAAAATAATTTAAATTGCCACTCATAATACATTAACAAAACGTTATGATTAAGGAATTGATAAACAACCTATGTGTACATCAACACTAATACAAATTGAAAAACGTACAGGGTGCAATTGTCTTTATATTACAAGAAAAGATTATTTTCAATTCGACTGGGCTTCCTAGAAACTTACCGGGATTTCGACACAGAACAATCGACTGCCGAGCGCAACCGATCGTCGTCGGGGACATGATTCGTCTCTTCGGTACCAGTTGAACTACTGCATCGTCTACTTTCTGCACAGCTCCCTCACAAGTCGGAGTTACCCATACATCACCGGCCTGACCACAACTACCTTGACAACCTTTAAATCGATGTTATTATAATGAAAAATACAGCAGACTTCAGATTCAGGTCTTAATCAATGAATTTACTATTTTTTCAGATAAACAGTGCTTGAATTTTAAGGATGATGTTTTAGGTAAATATATAAAATGTAATTGAACATTATAACTAAACAACATATTATTCACATTTTATGACCGTTACCATAGGCCTAATCGATTTTATTTTCGGGGGGGGGGGTTGGAAAATTGGCATGGTATGTTGAAAGGCTATGATGGTATTTTACTTGTCCAAAAATGATTTATAGTATAAATCTGTGATAGGGTCATTAGAAGAATTTTTTTGAATAAAACATCAAAACAAGCAAACAAGATTTCGACACGAAACAAAAATGGAATGTGTTGAGAGGACAACTTTCATTGGTTGGGGTAATCATAACCTGAATATTTTTTAAGCACCTACCAAACTTTTTATGCGGTAGGCAAGCTTTCGTGCATGCATTATAAGGTTTTTAATTATGACGAATACAAAATAAGTAAATGAAATGTAATAAAGATTTTTTGAGGTATAAGAGTCATATTGATCGTGATATTGATACATCTGTTTATTAAATGTTGGACTTGATGGTAATGATGTAAATTTGAGTAATATCAATTTTTTAATTGCCAAATTTTCATTAATATCTTTCAAATTTGACTCAGTTGGGGCTACATTCTTTGAAATCATTCTTTTTTAGAATTTAAATTAGGCAGAAATAACCGTTTGGTATGGGGAAGGTTAATAACAGGAAATAAAATGATTTCATACTCTAGATCTATCCTTATACAATCAAACATCTTTAGAAAAATAGTCTACCTTTAATCCACTGTAGTTTACTATTAATTCATCAGTGAGAAGTAATATCAATATAACATAGGCTATCAGACTTATTAGCATAAGCAATTACATGAGTGCCTATATAACATACTAGACGTAAATGGTCATAATTCATGTCAATGCACTATGTGCTGATTAAGGTTGCCGGTGTCGTGGCGTAATATTTACAGAGCTTTTTGGAAACACATATAGGGATTTTACCACCCTTTAACCCTCACATCAACTGCTCAGAATTCTTTTTTTTTTTTTATTTTTTTTTTTTACATTGGATCAATATAACTTCCCAAATAATATCAAGAATAGTAAGACTGTGCTTTCCACGACCCCGCCACTATTAGGCCCAGGCCATATGCATTTCTTATTGATTTATACATTGTTTTTAAAATGGAAATAAATTGAATTTAATTTCCACATTCACCTCCCCGGATCCGCCACTGAATTTTAGTGCGATACTGTTGCCATGCCAACTGCAGTAACAAAGATCAGGGGAACTTCCAATGTAAGTGGAATTAACGTCTATCATACCCCCCCCCCTCATTTTCTTACTACATTAAGTTGGAGATTATTAGCAATATTCATGTATAATGTACATTTATGTTTGTTTATGTGTTAAGTATAGTGTTTTTGATATTATATTGCAGTCATAAGCACACTCCGCACAATAATTATGCGGGACTTAAATCGCAAATGAATATAAGCCGAGAGAGATGACATTAAGGTTCATATTCCACGCTTAATGTCAATCAATTCATCCATAATGAGATATTAAGCTTCAGAAATTCATGTGTGCTTTTGAATTCGCCTACTATGATTCTGTATTGACATTGTTTATCAATATCTTGTTTTATCAAGCATAAGTAGGAAGGAAATGAGAAATGTAAAAATATACACGAACAATAAAAATAATGGATAAGTATACAAGTATGCATTATTATAAATGAAATATTGAACAATTTGTTTCCAATAGATCATCCTGTAAAGGATTCGACTTCACCATTTGCACAATAATTATCTGATTTAATTTGGCAAAATCTATTTCTTCTGACCAAATATTAATTTTTTCGTAGAGAGGTAACAATATTCGCATATACGCATGCATAAACAATCCTTAAAGGGGATCGAATATTTTAAATTATGAATGTAAACATTATTTTGATGTAAAGTAGCATGAAAATGTCTGTTGTATAAAATATGTGTGTTGGTTACAATGAATTAATCATCATTTGCATCCTCACTGACAAACTTGAATGGAATGCAACCTGCATGCCTCCGGTCTTGTTACATCTGGCAATAGTAATTAAATTGTTTGTTTGAGTATTTTGTGATACTATTGAACAGACTCATCTTGTGCAGGAATTGTTTAATAATTTATATTGTTCACTTTCTTTCCTAAAATTGGTGTTCTTTTATTGGTGTTGTTTTATTAATGCATTCTTTTGTATATTAAAAAAAGTCGTGTGTAAAAACAAAAAAATACCTTTCCCCTCAGATATCGCTTCCTTTATGTTGTCCACGAATAAGATTTTATTAGCAACATAATAAATTTGTGTATACAAATCTTCAGAGAATAATAAAAGTAACGTATAAACGATAGATCATACACTACATCAAAATGTATAACAGTAGGTCTCGATGAGTTACCCCATGACAAATAATAGAGTAGGAGAGTTTTGTTTATTAATATGATTTGCATGTATAACTTTCAAAACGGGTAAAAACGCCTAAGCCTTTACATCGCAATATCATTATACTTACAGATAACTGAATATCCGAAAATCATTAGATGAATCACCATAAGATATAGGGAGGCCTGTAAATGGGCAAAATAAGAAAAAATGAATGATTTAAGATAAAAATTATTTTTACATAATGTCATACATAATTATGTATGAGGCTATTAATAGATAGGGAAGTTGCTTTAAGTGTTGCTGAGCTGTTAAAATAAACAACATAAACAAAAAGCAGCACAAAGACTTGAATAATGCTAGATACAAAGAAAGGCGGCGCGATGGCTTAGTGGTCTTGTAACAGCTAAATTCAGGATTCGAACTTATAGTCGATGCGCTAATGCTCTTTGGTAAGATATTAATCCCCAATTTACCAAATCCATCAGATGAGACTTGGAGCCGTAACTTCCCTGGTTGCGTAATCCTGCTTTCTTACCAGTCAGGTAAAATAATCAATCAAATAGGACAGGTGTCACGTGATTACAAGAGCTAATAATGAATGCGACATTAATTTTTGTAGTCGACACGTTTGTGTTTTTAATCTTGATAATCTCTCTAAAGAGCATGTTTGTTTTTTTCAAACGATATTATTAAAAAGTCCAATAAAATATCAGAATTAGAACAACTGCTTTATTTATTGATTAACATTGATGTTGAAATATAACATAATTCTGTACTCACCATTTTATTCCTAATCGTGTCTCTCTGGGTGATTTCTCCCCAGAAACAGCGTATGGCCACTCGCAAGCATGTTTACATCCGGAATGCGCCAGTTTCATGAATCTAGACATGCCAACCAATCAAATTAGGTTTGCCAAGCTAATGGACCGAAGCACTCGTATAACAGCAACCCATCAGATTATTAAAGTGTCAATCGGATGCTCCGTTCAGTCGTACCCATTAATTGGTGTTTGTCTTTGTTTTGAAGCAGCAAGAGGTTTTGACTTAGGTCTGTGAATCGGGCCGGCATTCTGTTCTTGTTTGTCATCCTATAACTATCAATTTCATCCATATTCAAATCGGAAAGTATAGCTGTAGAATTGTGAATGAAATCATTATAATTGGTTGATGCAAGCACACTTATTATCAAATGAAGAGAGATGGTTCAGTGATGGGGAGATAGAGAGATACGTATATTCAATCTAATGTAGGGATATATAGTTAGATATTACTACAATTTGGGTTGGGGGCGCGGCGGGATAGACCCCTTAAATCATTAAAGAAAAGTCCAGCCTGGTATTAAGTTGGTTTTAATAGAAGCATAATTATGAGAGGAACAGATCAGTGAAGGTTTCAGGAAATTCGACTAAAAATAAGAAAATTAAGAATTTTAGAAATTGCGATTAACCAAACAAAAAATGGCAATTGACGTATCTTTCGAGCTCCCCTCCCATATGCTCTGTACCGAATAAGAAAAAATCAGACTTTTTCCCCCTCAAGACAATTAATGTACCCTAAATATTTTTCTTTTTTAGAAGATCGGGAAGGGTGATTTAAGCACACGAGGCGTGTGATAGATAGGGGATTGCAGATATGGGGTGGGGGTCGGGAAGTTGTTTCCCGAGGCTCGCAAGTTTCTTAGTTTAACAAATGAAATAGCATCAACAAAAACTATTATGATCATATGAAACGTTTTTGTTACAAAAACGTCTCATAATTATGATCATAATAGTTAAAATTAAGTTTAACTTATGCTAGTACGGTCACAGAGGTTCGTACGAACGATAATTTCGATTGTCTTCCCGAATTTCCATTGTCTGAAAATCGTTCGTAATGACATTTGTGACCGAGGCTTAAATAGCTCAGCTTTCTTCTTCATAAGATATCTTCAGGAAAGAGTTTAATGACTGCTAACCTGCCAGATGACAACCAGGAGTAAACCAGTAAGTAATCAGTGTTATTTATCATTAGATTTCCATTATTTTACTTCATATACATGTATATATATATATATATATTCAGTGTTATTTATCATTAGATTTCCATTATTTTACTTCATATACATGTATATAGCTAACATTAGTGTGACAAAATAGGTTGAGGAAAATGGGCAAAATATTCACTCATTTTGTGGGACGGTTTTTTTTACGTACGTGCTTAATAAGCATGTGTGTGTGGGTGCGTGCGTGTGCGTTGTTACGATATGCGATATCCGAATATCGGGTATCCGTCGTAGTTGAATAAAAGATGTCTACCATAACAAACCTGACTGCCGACTCATAATTATCATGAGTATCTACCAACAATAAGACCCTCGAATTCATCACGACTCATAATTATCATGAGTATCTACCAACAATAAGACCCTCGAATTCATCATGCGTGTGTGTGTGTGTGTGAAAATATTTGTTCTCCTCTTACTAATAGTCACATGGGAAGTTATATTAACATAACAATATTCAACAATTCAACAGAACTAGATCGGGACACAATGAGAAAGTAAACACATACTTGAAATTGGCATAGTTGGAAGGCTGTCTTGTGCAACCTTGGAAACGATGCCTGCAATTTGGCGCTTAAAAGTATTGATAAGATCATATTGGAATTGTTCATAATCTTCATAATCCTCAGTATGGTTGCTGAGAGCAGAATATCAGAATATACAGTGATCGAGTCAACGAGAGTCGTGATATACACGAATCATATCAGGTATGTCTTTTGACATAATTCTTAAAGCCTTTTGTAATTATACAGTGTGAGTCATACAAAAAAAGTTTAAACCTAAAAAATTGCTAATTATTAAAAAGATCATCTATGAACAGTAAATCATTATACATTTTGTGAAAGTGTGTTTTATCCCAAATCATTTGGTATCATTTGTGTGTGGTATGTGTTCACGCTTGGATGAATAGGAGGCATTGTTTGCGAGAGTGCAAAAATCGACTTGCGCCAAAGTGATGCCTACAGTACGTATTATGTTGGGATAAGTGGAGTGAGAGAATGATTATTGAATGTATCAAATGAAATGCATTGCATATGCCTTTTTTTAGGAGCAAAGTCACACACAAACATACACGCGCGCACAAATGTTCGTTGATATTTGATATTCTATATTTGATATGTGTGGCATGATTAATTTTGTTAGGGGTGTTAGACCTGCAAAGGCCGAAAATAATACCCGAATCCCGATTGTTTTATTCAAACATCACATAAGCAACTTTGGCGCAAGTCGATTTTTGCACTCTCGCAAACAATGCCTCCTGTTCAATAAAGCGTGAACACATACCCCACAAAAATGGAACTAAATGATTCGGGATAAAACACTTTTTCATAAGATGTATAATAATTTACTTTTCATAGATGATTTTTAAAATAATTAGTAATTTTCTAAGTGTAAACTTTTTTGGACTCATGCTGTATGAGATGTGAATATGAAAATCCTTTTCGCTCTGAGCAGATTTGGAATATTTTGTAGTATGCTTTATGACATCAAAATGGAAACCCCACCCCCCCCCCAAAAAAAAAATATATATATATGTTGTGATAGTGGATGGGAGTAACGTGTATATGCAATTAGGATTGTAACCATAGCCAGTACGTGAAAATATTGTGTGCACATTTGATTGCAATGGGGTTACAAAGAGTATTACACCATACTTCGGACTCTTTTAAAGTAACGATAAAAAGACACCGATCATATTCTTTGCATGCACATCGTTTCACAATTTGGAAAACACTGTCTTTTCTGGTCGTCCAAGTTCTCTATTCCACATGGCCATTACCTATTTAAGTCTTTCAATCTGTGCTTGCAACGTACCGATATGACAGTGACGGTACGTAGAATTTCTTGAGATTTTTCAGACGTGTATAAATCAGATATGATCGTTTTTGTTTTCGTACCAAGTTACCTGGCGTACATTTTAAGACAACTTCAAAATCGCTCTTATACATTTCAAGCTGATTTCTATAGGTCTATTGCTCTTGAGCTCAAAGATTGGCCTATATTTATTTTTGAAAATGGCCAGTATAAGTTGACCGCATTATTTTCAAGGGTTGCATTTTCTATTCACAATCTTTTTTAATTAAATTTGATTGAAAAAGTAATTGATTAACATTGAAATTAAATTATCTAATATTAAATTCTTTATTGTACTGTTTATTTTCTTGTTTGATAGCCACCTTCCTAAATTATTATTATTTTTTTTAAATCTCATTTTGCCCCATGAATGCAGCTGATCATCATCGTCGTATTATGTTGCTAATAAAATCTTATTCGTGGACAACATAAAGGAAGCGATATCTGAGGGAAAGGTAAATAAGAATCGCTGAGCTATTATCGTGAGCAAAACTTTTTGTTGGTTTAGGAATAACAATCGACCAAGCGCGGTCGTCTTGGTTACATCATGGCTGCTCGCCTGCAAAAGTCAACCGAGGCTGACAAGTTTCGCTTCTTCAACATAGGTCTCGAAAAGAAATACACTTCTCAAATTGAAGATCTCGATCGGAGGCAGATGCTTGCATTGGGTCAGATTTTTAGGGAGACAAGGAAGATCGAAATTGAACTTCAGCATCAGCGAAATTCGAGATTGACAGAGCCGATTCCGTTCCATCTACGCGGGGAAGGGAGGAGATTAGACGGGTCGACATTGACAAACATTTGGCGGGACTCGGCATCGCCAGGAGCGGATATTCATCTGGGCATGCGCAGAAGTGCAAGTGCAGGCGATTTGCTAGGCATGTCGTCTGGGGATATGCGCGCGCGTGCTCATATAACTACTGAAAATCCTTCGAGTCACTTTGTTAATACAGTATCAACTAAAAGGAAAGTACGTTTTGAGGACGATCCGGAGGAGCAAGCGAAAGAGGAACCGACAAAACAGTCGTCAATTAATATTGCCACGAACTCACTGGGAAAACGAACAGGAGACGTTGCCTTTTCTGCCGAGCGCATTTTCGACTCCACGCGGGCATTGGCCGTCTACAGGCGACTACAGAGGAAAGTCCAGGAATCCCTGGAACACGGAAACAATTCAAAGAACCCCGAAGCAGCAGTCGAATCCACTATGAAGCTTATGAAGCGCAGACAGCAACGAAAAATGCGTGAGGAGCATGCCGAGGCAGCAAAGAAAGGCGGGAAAAAGTTGTCGTCATCGTCTGGACACGAGTTGCGAGCACGCGATCGCAAGGCTACCGAGTCGTCGACGAAAATTGGGTGTGCACAAGGATGGCGAACTCCACGACGAGAGCAAGACGGCGCTCGTTCTACGAACAAAGAAGCTTATCGTTTACCATCATTTACATTTGATGACGAATTAGTTCATGTAAATAGAAGTGTAGATAGTGGCTCAAATAAGTTGGAAGGTCGGAAGTTGATGGAAAGGGAAACTAAACTCTACCTTGGTAAGATCCAACAGACAGCTGAGAATAAACGGGTGACTAGAAAGATTGATGATTACCTCGCGAAATACTAATCTTGCATAGTCTTTATGATTTCAAATAAGATTAGTTTACTAAACGGACAATTAGAATGTACTTAAACCAACTGATATGATGATCAAAAACAATATAGAATAGTGAAACTCAGAAGACGGAATATAGGATTTTTTGTTAAACCATCGGTTTTGTTGAGAGCCAGAATTAAGGAGCGTTTTTAGCTTAACACTGAGTTAACGCCCTTTCGAAAGTAATGGCTTTCAGCACACGATGCATATGGTTTCGTCAATGTTTAGATTGACTGTACTCTACTGGAAACAAATTTCTGCATTTTTCTGTGTATGGAGAATAAAACATGGTTTTGGCTCTCGTACTAATTTTCAACTGTCCAGAATTGCCGGGTTTTTTACCCAAATATGTTTGTCTTGAAGTTTATTCACAATATCTAATTTTTCTTTTCGTATAGGATCATTGGTGTACTTAATGTAAGATATGAGATAAAGTGTGTGTTTTCACATTACAGTCGTATTATGACAAAAAGATTCACTAAATTGATTCTATGGGTTATCAAACTAGTCCATCTTTTTTATACTTGTCTTTTTTGTTGTTGAAGTAATAAGGTGTCCATATGATGTCCATGACTCGATACATGTACCTTTAATAATAAATATAGTTTTGGAATGAAATGATATTGTTTCAAATTAATAGTACATTAAATGTCATCCTATATCCTGCTAACGTTTACTTGTCATTTTTCTCTCTTGGCTCAACTTGAAATCTTAATATATTAGGCAACTAATAACACATAAACATATGCGCACATCCACCCATCCACGCACACACACACACACACAAAAAAAATGCATGAAGAGAATTCAATTAACAAATTAAACTCATAAATGCATACCAGGACCTCATCTCAAACATCAACATTTCTAAATACATGGAATCTCAATTGAAATAAAAAATACAGAATAATGTCTATACTTTTTGTACTACTTTATTATCACAATTAATGTAATGTCTTGCTATAGGATTGTTAACACATGCAAGTTCTTGCACAAATCGCACATGATTTACAATGAATATGTTTACTTATAGAATCTAAAATTGGACAAATAATGCCATTAAATAAGATATTTACAAACTCCACATCTTCAGAATGAGCTACATCAGGTCATCAGGATATGGACTTGTCAGTTTTCATGCTACAACAATTTTCCATCTCTCTATAAATTTGTTTTGTTGTTTCTGGTTAGAGTTTGTAGATTAACCCTTCCCGTATCTTCTGCTAAGTATAACGGTAATAGGAAAGTATGGAAGTCTACCGATTCAAGAGATGGCCCAACACATTTGACTAGGAGAGGGATAAGTCACTTAAACTGAAGTCAGGAAGGCACTTTTAATGACACACTATAATATATCACAAACAAGCAATAAACATGAGTTGTATTTGCTAAGAACCGAGTGGAAGTCAACAACAATGTTAGGTTTAGGAATTTTTTCCTAAAAGATTGCAAGAAAATGACAGCCTATTAAAACGCAGAGTTCATTATTATGTTTATTTTCATCATGCAAGAATTTGTAGGTAGGTCAATTTAAAATACAATAATTTGTACATGCATTTCATCAAGCAGAAATTTATCAAAATAATTAGAACAATTCAACAGTAACTTTGCAAAATGTAAGGCTAGTACTCTTAAAAGTGAATTATGAAGCAATAAGTGTCATCTTTTTATCATGTATGCATGAATAAATGACCATTGTACCAATTTTGTACAAATTACTGATTGTGTAGCTAAATATTCTCAAATTGTATATCTACATGTATGTACTTTTAATGCCCTGCATTTTCCAGTAAAATGGAATTGTCCTGGGCTATTGTTCTCCTTTGTTGTGCAAGTAAGAACAATAAAGTGATAGTTTAAAAAATCATTTTGAAACTAACAAAGAGACTGATTTAATAATCAACCAATCATTTTGTTATAGAACTGCAGTAATAAGAATGGAGCTGTGAGGTTGGCGCATGACAGTCCATAACTCACTGGACTAACTTGAGCAAATGTGAGTTCATATTAAAGAAAACAGGGTAGAAACGTCCAATAATATTGCTGCAAAAATAACAATGTCATTGCATTTGTAAAATACAAATACATGTAGCTATATTCAAATGGTTTTGCAAAAATAACAATTAAATTTAGACTTACAATATATACATGTATAAAACAAATATTACAGTGTCTCAGTCAACCATTCCATTTCTTTCAGGCATACACTGTTGCCCATAAAGTTGGAATAATTTGTCTTACCGAAGGTACCTCTTTTCATATGATGATTATGACAAAATGATTTATTCTTTATAGATATTAAATAAAGTTTAACATTTTGAGAACTTTACTAATCAGTCTTTATTGGTCAGTTAAGTTCTGAGAATATATAAACTTCAGCTATCAAGAATAAATCATATTTTCCCAATCATCTCATGAAAAGAAAGGAAAATTGTTGCGATTTTATGGCTAGGTGTAAATAAATCTATAACAATCAAATTTGGCAAGGTTAGAGTCATTCACATTGTGGCATGCATTAAACTCTGTTCAATTGTGAAGATATTTCTCTGTTTTCATTTAAATTGATAAGGTATCAAATCTTCTGGGCTGTACTTCAGTATGGAACTAGTATGTATAGCATTGCATTTACGAGCTCTTGTAGCGCAGTAAAATAGATTCACATTGTTATTGCGCTTTACAAATGAATATATTATTATTACTATATTATTAGTCATACAGATCACTTACCATAGGCAATACAGATACTTGTAGTTGTCAAATATCCCACGCCTTGAGAATGCACATGTTACATTACTTCTGGAGTGGGATAAACAGTAAATAAATGAATTATGCATACCCTAATACCAAGTTATGCCATTTTTGAAGTATGTGAAAAATTGAGTTGCCCTGATTTGTTTCTTGAAAATGTGACATATCTAAACTTACATCCAAAAGTAATGAATAGCAACAACAACAAATAATTAATTTATTAGGGGTGTGAATAATTCAGTTCACTGTAGCTCAGTATGAAGGTAAACATTTCGTCGCCTGGCTGGCAGAAGGGCGTTAGCTCGAATTTCAGTTCAATAAAGAAACTTTAAGCAGAAGGGCGTTAGCACTAAAACGCCTAAACTTTTATAAAACCGACTTATTTCCGAGAAAAAAATTGTGGCCGTGTTCTACTTCAACATTTCTATTAGTCTTTTATGTTTTAAACCAATTTTCGGGACGTAAAGCACTTTAAATATAAAAAAAATCCTTATATGCAAATATTTCAAAAAGCAGTTTTTGAGTTACTCGCATGCTAACGCCCTTCTGCCACCCGGCCGACGATTTACTTAACACAATACATGTATAGATGTAATACAAATATTTTTTCTCAAAGTATGTATATGTTGTGCCTTTGTTCCTGTCTAATACTAAATGACTTGAGAACCCACCTACTATGAGGTGTCAGGAGTGGATAGAGCAACTATATACATCACATAGTCATACTTATATACCTTGTTTTAAACAAAACTTGTTATCATTCACAACAGTAACTCTTTATATGACAATATTTTTGAAAGCCAATAACATCTGATAATTGGACTTATATCAATCATTTTAACTTGTTTTATGGAACAGGATTTGGACGTCTAGGTAGATCACATATCATACATATTGTAATATGATGAAGCGGATCTTAACCAAATTATCAGTCGAGAGCGTACATGTGACCAGGCATTTATTTTGCCCAACACGTAATTTTACTAATGACCGGTCATTAGTAAAAGCATGTTATAAAACATCATTTTATAAAACAAATAAAACATCATCTCATAAAACAAATAATACATATCATTTTGTTCAGGCATTACTAATATTACCCACACTCGGTACCTTTGAAACAGTCCAAACACCCTCGGTGATAAGTGTTAGACTGTTCCAAAGGTACCTCGTGTGGATAATTCTTACTAATGGCCTCACTGCTGTGTTTTATTTGTATAATATTTTCAAAATAGGAAATAGCCAATATGTATTTGTTACATAATTAATTTTTGCTGACTCTTCTTGTGTAAATACAGTCCCACATCCCCTTCTCCTTCAGCAAGCACAGGTATCATCATCACAGACCCATCTTAGAGTGCAACAGGGTTCATCTGACCATACCAGAAAAGCACACATCGTCTCATTCACGATAAATCAATAAATATTGTTTGTCCACTGCATTAAATCTTGCAAATGCAGCAGTTTGAACTTGTCCACTATTTCCAATCTGCAAGAGAGTTGAAGTACCATGATGTGTTCACATTCTCCTGAATTGTTGCCTCTGCATCTGAAGTCTGAACATGTCAAGCTGAGACCTTCTACGTTTGTGAAGCTCCAGAAGGCTCTCCTACAATACAACAATGAAAAAACGTTGAAAAAAGATCAGGGCCTTGTCTTACAAAGAGTTGATATCAATCGCAACTATGTACATAAGAGATTGCAAACTTGCGATTGATTGGAGGGCTTGCGATTGATTTGGATCAATCACAACTCTTTGAAAGGCGGATTCCAGGTATACCAATTCTAAAACTCAGAAAAAAATGTATAAGTTTGGTATTGACATTGACATGCCGTTCACTAAATTATTTCCAGCATGATGTAAGCTGTAGTTGTTAAGTTCAATATTCATCAGGGATTATAGGGGGGGGGGGGTACTATCTTAACTCCCATTCTAATGCGTACTAAGCCAACATGATCGCAAATCTTAAATTTTCAATATAAAGGTGGTGTATTATTGTTCAATTGAGCATCAACTATCTTACAAGTGCAAACTCATTTTTGCTACTCCGCACTGAAACTCGTGGGCAACATCTGCCACCCACAGCAATCGTCACCCCAAGGGATGTAAGGGGAATAAGAGGGGGTCATTATGCACTCCTAGTATGGTGTGCCCGTGTCTCAGACACATTACCTTTTCTCCCTGTAGAGTGTTGTATTCCTCTATTAATTTGAAGCTGGCTTGTTTATCCTTCCAGTCCTGATCAAGTGCTTCTGCCAACTCTTTCCTATGTGCCAGAGAGGGAGAGAGAGACAGAGGGAGAGAGAGTGAGTGAGAGATATATATATATATATATATATAGAGAGAGAGAGAGAGAGAGAGAGAGAGAAAGAGAGAGAGAGAGAGACAGAGAGACAGAGAGAAAGAGAGAGAGAGAGAGAGGGGAGGTGGGAGAGGGTGGAGATAGAAAGATACATAGAGTAATGGGAAAAGAGGAATTTAGACAGGAACAAGAAAGAGAAAAGGAAGACAGAAAATGAAAGAGATACAGAGGGTGTGTAGAGAAAGAGAAATGGCGACAGAGAGAGAGAGGGAAAGCAAAGGAAGTAAAATGGAAAAAGAGATAAAAAGAAATTAAAAAGGGTACGTGAAATGGCAACCAACATGGTAGAAGTATTTCTACAAAAACACAATTACTGAAAATATAGAATCGAAACCAATGAAAATTAAATACCTAATGAACAAAACATATAAATCAATACACTCACTGCCAGAGGACAAAAGCTATTTATGTTAATAAGCAATAAACAAAATAAACATCTGAATGCTTTGAAATTCCTTTTCTTAATAATTCTGGAGTTTTTTCTCACAATAAATTGAATGAGCAAACCATTACTGACTATAAACTACAGACAGTTTAGCTGTATGATAAGCTGCCATCAGGATTATTTCTACAATACAAGACAAGAGAAGACAGGTGATGGATGACTTACTTTCTTGTATGGAGCAGAGCCAACTCAGTTTGAACACGAAGGAATTCCTGGGCCATCTAGACATATCAAAGTCAAATAGAAACAATAACATGTATGAAACTCTTAAGGCCATGTAGGCTCCTCTTTTATGGAACTATCACAGTTATAGGCAGTTACTGAAAGTCAAGCTACAAGCAATGTTGCAATGGCACAACTAAATTGGCAACCACATTCTTTCATCAACAGTACATAATTTCACACATGAAGTCCATATGATATTTAAAGTACTCATTATGATGTACGATAATTCATTGGTATTCAAAATCCCTACCCTTTTATTACTTCAGGTAAATATTTTGTGTGTTTGTGCATACTAATAAAATTGGCGTCACTTATTTTTCTTTCCTTGCTCCATTATTCTACTAGGAAATTCAGCAATTTTGTAGCACTACAATTTAGAGATTCAAAAGCTTTTTATTTTCCGTTATAGAATCCCAGGTATCAATGCAGTAAAGTATTATGAAAATACAAATGGTGTGTGTAGAAATTGACACTCTTTCTACCATGTGTATTGTATACTTTTTTGGCTCTTCATTAAAAGTGATTGAGTCAAGCCACAAAATGAATTGAATCTAGTAGATCTTACCCTCATGTGCTCATCAAATATATCTTGTGATTCCCTGGAATTAGGGTTCGGTGGAAGAGGCTGAAGAAGAAATAAATTCAGGAAAATAATTAAATTTTTCACAAGCACTACAAACTGTTTACAACGTTTTAAAACTGGGTGAAACTAGTACAAGCAATTCACTAGATTCCTCATTATTACATAACTATTCTGGAATGGCAAATAGCTGTAAGACCATATCCAGTATTGGGTAAAGTTGGCACACCTTCCCCCCTCCCCCCTCCCCCTTGTGTTATAACACCTTAATGATATTTTCGTTAAAAGTTACAAATAAACTTAGTTTTGACAATAAAATCAATATATCAATTTCTAAGGTCCTGACAAGCCTAGAAAAATACTAAGAACATTGAGTGATAAATATTACAATATGGGCCATAGTTTTTGCAACTCTTCATAATACAGGGTTTACATGGGGCATCTTCGTAGCCCGACAGCCCAAAAGATTGTCAGCCTATGAGACTCATATAGCCTAAACTCTATTATATTTTTTTTCAGCTGGCTTGCCAGACTGACTTTGATGGACTTTTGGGGATGTTGAGTGTTGGGTCTGGTGGGCTGCAGCTAGGTCCAGAACTGGGGGGTGTTTCACAAAGATCCTAAGTCCAACTTAACTCTAAGTTATACTTAAAAATTATGGAGAGCCATTTGTAGCCTTAAAATAAAATAAAGCAAAAAGCAAAAAAGCAAGTATTTTAGAATTTTTATAAATTCCATATCAAGAACGTGAAATCTCCTTGATAATAGAAAATCTGAATGATTTTAATCAACATTTGATGCCTTTCAAAATAACCTTTACAAAAGATTTTCAAATATGCTAACAGCTTTCCATAATTGTTAAGTTCAACTTAGGATCTTTGTGAAACACCCCCTGGAAATAACTTTAAACAGAGATTGTGTATGTTTACCTGTAGATGTGGTTCCAGGGTACTATAAGCCATAGAGACATCAGAGTCATCATCTGAAGAAAGAACAAATTGTCAAACAAAACTATAATGTAAAGAAAGACTGAAACCTGTATTATCACGTAAAGGGGCAAAAACGTAACTATATGCAGAGTTATTTAAACATATTTGTGGCTTACACCCAGTAATTATAAAAATATATGCAGAGTGTCTTCTTTCCAAAAAAAATCCAAGAAGAAACATATACAGTGTGTTTAAAGAAGCTATAACTAGATGGAACTTCGCCTGCGCGCAGTTGTAAATGATGCCTCCGCCAAACAGCGATTTCACAAACCAAAACAGAAGCAATTTTTTAAATTCAAGTTTAATAGTAATCCATAGAGGAGGTCAGAATATCGCGATTACAAGCTATTTTTCGTATACATGTATGACCCTTTAATCTTTGACCTCATGACCCTAAAATCGAATTAGTTCATTGGCTTTGCAAGATGGATACATGTCTTGAGTTTGATGGTAATTCATCCATCGGTTCTAATGATAATGCAATCACAAGCTATTTTTGCATATATAATGAGCCCCATGACCTTTGACCTCATGGCCCCCAAATCTTATCAGTTCATTGGCTCATTAAGATACATATATGACCTAAGTTTGGCAGGAATCCATTAATCGATTCATGAGATAACGTGATCACAAGCTGTTTTTGCATACATAATGAGCACTGTGACCTTTCACCTTGTGACCCCAAAACCTAATCAATTCATCTGCTCTGCAAGATACATACATGACCTAAGTTTGACAGGAATCCATCAATCGGTTCTTGAGATAACGCGATCACGAGAAGGGACGTACGGACGGACAACCCGAAAACATGATGCCTCCGGCACCACCTTCGGTGGCGGAGGCATAAAAATGAATTATTATTAAATATATGAAAAACATGGATATTTATCCAATCCTTACTGTTATTGTCAATATCAGTTTTTTTTAATTTTTTTTTTTACCTCATTTTAAAATGAAAGAAGTGAATAATTAGTGTGTTATAAAACTATCACAGGCAATATAAGACTATGGATGACTAAAAAAAAAGGGACTGCCAGATTATCCCAAGCATATGGAACTTTAAAAGCCTAAGGCAACTTGCTAGCTCCCAAATTCAACTTGGTCACCTAGCATGGGCAAAATTGTGAATAATATGTTTTTAGAAGGAAATGCAGATTAGTTAAAAAATATAAATACAAGCATTTAACTCATTTGAACACAAACTTGCTGCATGTTTATTATCTGGCATTTTGTGAAATACATGTAGTTCTATCATTCCTTACTGACACAAAGGCACATTTCAATTTCATATATGCTTATCGTCTGTTTAGGGCCAGAAGGAAGTAAAAATCATAGAGTTTTTATACAAAGTTAATGCCCTTCTTGAACCAAGCAGACGCTACGTGCTACATGTACAGATGTAACAATGTAATATGGCTATCATACATTGAACAAATCAGTTGGGCTGGGATAGAAAAAGCATACTTTTCATTCTGCTCGACGAGACTCTCTGTTCCAGCGATTGGCTACGGTCATAGCGCCCCTGTCCAGTGCTGGAACCTGTGGACTCCCTGGTCCCCATACGGCTCTCCAGCACTGTAGTAGGTGGATAAGAAGGATGTTGGGGGAGGGGCGTAATGTCTTGCCGTAGCTCGATGGAGCTATGGCGATGGGGTTGGGCGACGGTTGTCGGGGTGTGGTAGGAGGTGCTGTGGTAGGAGTTGGGTCTCTGACGGGGGTGGTCCAGCTCAGAGAGGTCATTGGGGACTGAAATGGAATGGTGAGGGGGATGCATGGGGGGCGTGGTGGGGTAAGGCTGATGGGGGTGCATGGGTGTGGGCGTGGTGGCACGGGGTGGAGGGTTGGTGGTGGTTGGAGAGAGGACTGAGGTGGGGGTCACAGGTGATGGGGCCAGGAATGGGGGGTTGAGGGTGGTGGCAGGGGGTGGGGAAGAGACTGGTGCTGGTTTCGTAGGGAGGGGAGGAAAGTCGAGGATTCGCCCGTGGGAGTTACATCGACGATGGGAGTGAACAGCAGACTCTGTATGAGTTATGCACAATCACAAACAGGACAAACATTCAAACAACACAAAGGGAAGAAACAAAAGAAACCAAAAAAAAAAACACTGTCTTAGCATGCAGCACAGCATATCATCATTAGCCATTCTTCACAGTACGTTAATCCGGACACAACTAAAAATCAAATAAACAATTCTTTAAAAACTAACAAATTAAAAACAGCACCTCCATTCAAAGGTACATGTTAGAAATGAACACTTTCCCTTGTAAATAACATTTTCTTTTTCTTCATCATCTATCATGCAGGATTGTACACAATTTTCTTAATTATTTTTCACTGCAACTAAAAATGCCTGGAAAAAAAATGATGTCCCCTTTTTAATGCAAAAATAATAATAGTATTAATAATTTTTGTGGACTCCCTTTTTCTCCTCTGAAAAGTGTGTTATCCTTATATCGCTTCCATCCTAAATTCAAATTATAAAAAAATATTAAAATCTTCATTTGTCATTCAAGTGTTAAATGAGTTCTTACAAATAAATCCAAAATAACAAACAAATAATACATATAAATTTATGAATTATAAGAATTTATCATTTTATGCAAAATCTATCTGATATTCCCATTCAAATTTAATCAACAACATTAAAAGCAATCAATCACACACAAAAAAAAGTATTTGTGATAACTGCTTTATATCATAACTGAGGAAAATATTCATATAGGGAAATAAAAGTGATGTAAAGCAGGATATTTAAAAAAAAAATCTTTAAAAAAAAATAATAAAAAAGGAAAAATGCTGAAATATTGATCTACTTCATATAAGACAATGATGCTGTAAACCATGCATCATACATAGGTGCGAGTCAACCTTTTATTTTGGTCAAGTCAAGCACAAGCTTACGAGGGGAGCACAACAATCATATCAAGCACATTACTCAAATGTGTTTTAACAATACACATGGTTGCATGTCACATACTGTGTATGGTCATATCTTGGGATGATAAATAGCTCTACATGTACATGGGGGTGTACAACATCTTTTTGGGTGCCACTGATGAGCTTCATGTAACAGGATATTTCACACAAGAATATTCATACCATATTTTTTTTAATATTTTATGTTAATCTTCTGGCCATCATAATAACAAAATTAAGTCTAATCTAGGTTATCAACGCAAAACTATTATTCTTCTTCTTTTTTATTTGGGGGGATGCAATGTGGAGTAATATCTAATGAACAGTTTCACATTGCCTTGATTTTTAAATTGCATACAAAGCAAATTACAAAATGCAATGTGATTCAATTAAAGAATGAGCTAAACATTATTTCATATTACGACATTATTTCTTATATATATTTGTTCCCTCCAGAATAAATGTATCTTAAAATTTTAGGGTTCCTCTTCCACACTGTTTTCTAAGCGACCTCACTTTTTAATGCCATCATTTTTACATCCCCATATTTTAACATGTAAATTAAGAAACACCCTTTAACATGCCTTAATGTTTGTTCGTCCTTGTGATAATTACATTTTCTAACAATCTACGATTTCATATTATACCTTATTCTTATTGTTCTGGTTCTGACATGAGCTCATTCTCAGTTTTAGATAAATACAGTATGCCTTTTCTCCCAATCTTCTTACATTTTTTTCTAAAGCTTATTACTACATTTCTTCAGTCTTAAAGGTTTTTTTTTATCTCTTATCCCTATTTAATTCTTACACTTCATTATTCTGGGGAACCTTCGAAGAAGAAAAAGTCCTTGGGTGCATCAAGGAAAAAAGATGACAAATAATTAACATCAACAATCTCTGAAAAAAAAATCCTTTTATCTACAGTGAACATCAATACAATAAGCAAGAACACGAAATGTTGACAATTTATATGCTCCTATTTATACACCATTCTGCAGGACTAGGAATCAAATATACTATTAAACATTTTGAAATGCTTGGAGAAGTAAATAATTGCTCTTTAATTTGGCTCAAATGTTAGGAAAAAAGGTCAGTGAAGAAATTGTTCGATTTTAGTATGAAAGATTGAATGACTATTTCAGTAAAGATCAATAAGAATTGTGTTAGTAAGGCAGAACAAATAAATCTTTAAATCTTAATTTCTCAACATGTATTTTAACAAGGTAAAGAGTATCTTGACATATTAGTTCCATGCAATGAAGTTAGTATGAGTTAATTTATGGTTTATCATAAATAACTGCATCAGACGAAGTCTTACATAGCATGATAACAAAGTGACTAAGAAGTTCAAATTGTTTCAATGACACAATTGATATAACTAGCATTTAAAGTTGCCATCAATTTACATATTCAACAGTGCTGCACATTTTTGAAAAGTATCAGCATAGGGTTTAAGAGTATCATCAGATATTGACCAAGTATAGAGTGGTGANTAGGACTAGGAATCAAATATACTATTAAACATTTTGAAATGCTTGGAGAAGTAAATAATTGCTCTTTAATTTGGCTCAAATGTTAGGAAAAAAGGTCCCTGAAGAAATTGTTCGAATTTAGTATGAAAGACTGAATGACTATTTCAGTAAAGATCAATAAGAATTGTGTTAGTAAGGCAGAACAAATAAATCTTTAAATCTTAATTTCTCAACATGTATTTTAACAAGGTAAAGAGTATCTTGACATATTAGTTCCATGCAATGAAGTTAGTATGAGTTAATTTATGGTTTATCATAAATAACTGCATCAGACGAAGTCTTACATAGCATGATAACAAAGTGACTAAGAAGTTCAAATTGTTTCAATGACACAATTGATATAACTAGCATTTAAAGTTGCCATCAATTTACATATTCAACAGTGCTGCACATTTTTGAAAAGTATCAGCATAGGGTTTAAGAGTATCATCAGATATTGACCAAGTATAGAGTGGTGAGGTGTGGCGTCATCAAAAATCTATTTTTTGATTTCTCAATATTTTCCTCATTTTCCGAAAGAGTATAAAAAATAATGTCTAATTGTCGAAAACCAATTGAATATGTTAAGTATTGGCTGAGATATGATGACCTGAATAAAAAGATTGCATATAGGAACTCAGTGTTATATGCTCTGGCTCCTAACCATTAGGAGCCAGAGGATATATCACTGAGTTCTTATAGGAAATATATTCATTTAGATGATCATATCTCAGCCAATACTTAATATATTCAATTTGTTTTTGACATTTGGACATTATTTTTTATTCTCTTTCGGAAAATGAAGAAAAAATTGAGAAATTTTAAAAATAGATTTTTATGCGTCACAGCTTCAGTACTCTATAGCTTTGTGGCTAAAAATGTATCATTTCAAGTATCATCAAAGGCAATAACTGCAAATGAATTGCATTGTTTTTCCAATTATTTCTTTTATTTTCATGTATATGAAATTGAGGTAGACAATTTGTTAGGAACTATATTTGCAATGGTAGCATAATTATCTCTTTCTTGTTTCCCAAGATGGATGCTTTAAAATTTATCAGAGAAAGCTTGAAAATGAACACATCAGAGAATAGAGATTCAATTTGCATTTAGTCAAGTTTTTGAGAGGAATTGCAATTTTGAGTTTTTTACACACGGCACCATAAGAATCAACCGATATTCAAAAATCCATGAACAATGTAAGTTGTGAAACCAAGCATTTTAGTTCTCAATTTTCAAGGCTGTGAAATGCAATTCTTAGGGGTTTTAAGCTGTAATAAAAAGTTTAGCAGATGTCAACTTAAAATGCTGAATACTATTATTCCATATTGATGTATTCTGGTTTCAGAATATTAGTAGAAATGAATAGTATGTCACTGCACATACATGTGAGATTAGTCGTTTGTCTGTCAGTAATTTATAATCTGATCGGGAAATCTTTCTTTCTCCTTTTCTCTTTTTTTAAACTGTCCTCCTTCTTCTCATCTTTAATATCCGACAATTTGATTTTTGTATTCATATGGGAACCTGGGATCTTGATCAGAAAGAATTTAGACCTGAATAACTAATCCTATCATAACTTCTTCACAGGTCTGTTCATACTCAGTGGTTAGATTTACAAATTAAGTTGAGTTCTGGTCATATGATTGCAGTGGGAAGAAACCATGGAAGCCTGATCTTGAAGCACATTAGTACTAGTGTATACTGTGAGATTTTTGAATTGTCAAAATGATACAAAATTGGCCCAGGCTTGCTAAAAGTCACATGTACTGTACACAGAAATGTGTTTGTGGGACTATACTAACATGTGGCATGAAAGAGTGGTCCACAATCTTAACTTTTACTTGCCATATTTTGAATATGACTGCATAACAAGAGCCATCCTTTCCAGGGGACTTTTTTTCTTCAATGATACTCTTCCACATTAACATCCATCCTTTCCAGAGCATATTTCTTTAATAACACTCTTTCACACTAACATTGAAAGATTGGAGAAGCTCACAAATTATTTGTCACCTTTCCCAGAACTCAACCTTCTATTAAAGCTTGCTTTGATATATCATGATCCCGGACATAGGAGATTGAGAAGACAGGAAGCCGGACTTACTTGCACTGTTATCACCATCAACTCTCAGGTCTAGAAGGTCCACGGAATGGC
This sequence comes from Hemicentrotus pulcherrimus, assembly GCA_003118195.1. Classification (NCBI taxonomy): domain Eukaryota; kingdom Metazoa; phylum Echinodermata; class Echinoidea; order Camarodonta; family Strongylocentrotidae; genus Hemicentrotus; species Hemicentrotus pulcherrimus. The sequence continues at coordinate 14,325 of BEXV01002188.1, read as the reverse complement.
GTTTCTGCTGGTCCTTGGCACCTGAATGGACCGGTGGAGAATCACTGAATGCAGCATGAGGTTCAATCTGACATAGTATGATAGGGAAACATTAGCATCATCATCAAACAAATATATATGAGATAAAAGCATCTAATACAGTAAAACCTGTCTATAACTACCACTCAAGGGAGACAAGAACAGTGGTCTTTACAGACAGGTGGTCTTTATATACAGGTTCCTTAAGTAGAAACCATTTTCAAGGGAAACAAAAAATATGGTCTCTGTAGACAAGTGGTCACTAAACCGGGTTTTACTGTATCATCACTTGAGAAACAGCGTTAACTCATATACTTGAACACAGGCTTAATGACCTTCTGTCTCTCAACAGACAATGTTTGTTAACCCACTGAAAATACAGTCCTTAGAACTTAAACAGAAGGAAGTTCACTAATGGCATTATGAGGTTCAATCCAATGATAATAATATTTCGCTTTTATATAGCGCTAAATACACATGTCTCTAAAGCGCTCTACAGATATAATGGAAGATAGGGAACATGATCATTATTATCAAGCAAGCAGATGGGATAAAGATGTTTTAGGGCCTTTAATCCTTTCATAGTCCTTATTAGGAGTTAATTGATTTTGAATGGATCCTCATGCAATAGATGTGTAATCTGAATCAGCAAAATATTACATCATGACCAAAACTATTACTATGATGACATCATATTCCAAGAATGGAGTAAGAAATATTACTCCTCCTCCTTCTCCTCCTTCTCATTATTATTATTATTATATAGAGGTAGTGGTAATAGTAGCAGTAATTTGATTATTATAATTTTATTTGTGTTTGTATGATTTTTGTATGTTGTATTCTATCCTGAATTCTACTAGGACTTGCCACTCAAAGTGAAAGATGTACGATCTTACCTTCTGCGGATCTTGTGGACCATTGCTATGACTACTCGAGGAGTGTATGACGGTATCGCTTATAGTGCTCCCTGAGTTACTTGAGATACTCATATCAGCCGTCTGTTCTGCTAATCTGTTTGCCATTCCTCTGCCAGCACCTTCCTCTGAATATTTCAACCAGTTTGTGCATTTCCATATTAAAAAAAGATTGAATCTTGTCGTTTTGGTAAAAACTGCATTGTCATTACACAACTATCCTAGAGGTACAAGCTTACTTTACACAGCAAAAAGTTAAGGATCTCTCAGGCAAATTAATTTATAATGTCTATGTATTTTGTAGGAAGTTACAAAAAAGTTTTCTTTTAAGCTTTGTGGCTTTCGTTTGAAGTCCCCACATTAGCAAGGGATAGCTGCAACATGCTTACCGGTACTATTAATTAAGAAGAAGGATAATAATCCTAACATATTTTTAATTTGCACTATTCTACATGTTTGAGTGTTCCAGAAGATGTGACATAAAATGATACACTTGGATTCAGTAAATACCTCCAAGTATCAAATGTACAAGTCTCCAGTTTGTACAGGAGTTCATAAAGATAATTGCTTCCTGTCTTTTTTATAAATCTTTAGGTTTTAACCCATTCAATATGACACTCCTTTCTTTTAATACCCATCTCCAGGGGTCTCTGTAACATGATATGAAACAGCAGTATTCAAAGACTTAAGATTTCCTTACCTTCCTCTGAGACCTGAGGATACACGAGAGGTTGGTCAGCTCCCTTAAAAACCTTTTCAAGAAAATGATAGAAAAATATTCTCTGTGGTTATTTTCAAGGTGTTAAAGGCAATACAAAGTTTTGGTATGGGGTCATGAATTCGGTTCAAACGAACATATTGGAAGCATATGCGATCCTACAATATTCAGTGTGGATTCGGTTTGGATTAGGTTTGGATTCGGTTTGGAGTCGGTTTGGAGTCGGTGTGGAGTGGGTTTGGATTCGGTTTGGAGTCGGTGTGGAGTCGGTTTGGAGTCGGTGTGGAGTCGGTGTGGAGTTGATGTGGAGTCGGTGTGGAGTCTGTTTGGAGTCTGTTTGGAGTCTGTTTGGAGTCTGTTTGGAGTCTGTTTGGAGTCTGTTTGGAGTCTGTTTGGAGTCTGTTTGGAGTCTGTTTGGGGTCGGTTTGGAGTCGTTTTGGAGTCAGTGTGGAGTCGGTTTGGAGTCAGTGTGGAGTCGGTGTGGAGTCGGTGTGGAGTTGGTTTGGAGTCGGTTTGGAGTCGGTGTGGAGTCGGTTTGAAGTCGGTTTGGAGTCGGTGTGGAGTTCGTTTGGAGCCGGTTTGGCAGAGTGACCGAGGTAAAACTCAGTGACAGGTGTGACTTACCAACATAAGGTTTGACATGATACTGACGACTTCGTGCATTGACGGCCTCATGGTGGATTCTTGAGACCAACACCTGGAAGAAACAATCAAACAAAAACAAATTAATTGGTCAAAATATGATTGATTTCCTGAAAAATGCAAATCCTCAACTTAACTCTTTCAGGTCACGGTACCACAATGGCAACGAAACCAGACATAACAATGACGTGTATATATTCAAATTTGATTAAAACATATTGCAAATATTAATTTTCATGACTTACTGTTTGTACATCTTCCTCAAAATTAATAGCTCGTAATAAACTGGTTATTTGTAAGCAATAAGTTGACTAATAAAGAGGGACATACACTTATAGTGCTAATGACTTCATATCGGGACAGTTACCCCCAACATTACCAATAGGACAGTATTATTGAGTCTCCATCTGTTCACAGAAATAAAGAGTCAATGAAATCAAGAATTTACTGTACTTACAATTCATATAAATCTACAATAATTAAAGCTATGCTCACCTTGTCATTAATTTATCCAAAGGCTTTGGTATATTTCTGATTAACGGTGGTCTACGGCCTAAAGAGAAAAGAGAAGAAATGCAATCAAATTTCAAAAAGTGTTAACATTGTAATTTTTAAGTTACAAGTTTAAAATTCAAATTAAAGGAAGTACATGATGCAGATCTATAATTAAGTGGCGGAGATATATTTCAAGATACTAGTAATATATTTCTAAAGGTAGTTATTGCAATTATGTTTTGTTATGAAACACTCTTCTATAAAACTGAAATATCTACCTTAAGATAATTTTATTAAAACACAATAGATCTAAAATATACATCCAGCCTTTTGATGTAAGGCAATGTAATTACTTCATAGTGGAATTCCATTCGACATCATATCTAAGGGGCTTACCATTAATATACCATTAATGTACAGCTCATACACTACACAAGGCTGGTGCTCTTAAATCATCAATCATCTTTCCTTCTTTTTTTACACCTTACTTCTGCTTATTTTATATCCAATGTGAGAGACTTACCATTATGTACAGCCCACATGATACGGAAAGCTGGGCCACCTATATCATCAAATGGTTTTCTTCTTGATATAACCTCCCAAAGAATTACTCCCCAGCTGAAGATATCACACTTCTCACTGTACGTCCTTCCTGCAGTTCAGAATGTCCAAATTAAAGGAAGAAAACAAATCTTCAATCAATTACTTGTTCACACTGGAAGATGAAGAAATCATGATAACAAAATGTATATTTTATTCAATGATTAAGTTTATATGTATCAGCAAAATGAAAAATAAAGCAAAATCAGTCCAGACTGTCAGGAAATGCAAGATTACTTTGAAAGAAACCTCTAGGTGGAAAATTTCCTTAAAGAGTTAAGGAGTATAGCTGAATATAGTTGAATACAATTGGTTTGTAATGAGACACAACTTAAAAATAGTAGAATAGTAACTAATTGATAATCCAAGGCAAACAATGTTTAGTACAAAAGGCTTCTATAATAAGAAATTCTATGTCATTTACTGTTTTCAACCCTTTCTTAAATGAAATAAACTAAAACAACTTTACTGCACATGTATAATGTTCATATTAAGATCTGACTTAACCTCTCCAATACTATGGTTAGCAATTCCTGTCCAAGAATTTAGTGTTGAGCATTTTTTTTTTTGGAGAAAAGTCCAAATTTTTCATTCAGAAACAAGGCATTAACTTTAAGCTTGAATGTCTTATATTTTCAAAAAAGCTACATATGTACATGTAATCCATAACCAAGTGCAAGTTAATGACACTAGCTGTACATTCCTTTAACTATTTCACCTTGAACAAGAGGAATGTGTCCTTGGTATGTTTTAAAAGCAAAGTTTGACCTGACCTTCAAACACCTCTGGAGCCATCCATGCAGCACTTCCTTTGTTATTAGTCATGTAAGTCTGGAAATCACATGCCGTGCCAAAGTCACAGATCTTCAGCACCGTGCCACCTGACATCAGCAACAAACTAGAAAGAGAGATTCATACAAATGATGTTGATACAAATGATGATGGCAGTTAGAACAGTAATCTACTTAAATGGAACTGATAATTAACAACATATTGTATTATTGTCTTAGAAGACATTTTTAAAAATTATTCTAGCACAACATCACCTACAGAATATAAGAGATGTTAAATTCCTTACAGATTTGAAAAAACAATAGTAGAACACTACATGATATCCTAAATAAAAGTCTGCAGAAAATGATTAACTGAAGAGTTAAAATGGGAGTCAACCTTTATTCTAATTTGTTTGTTTTTTAATCAAAGAGAGAGAGTGAGAGTGAGAATGAGAGAGAGAGAGAGAGAGAGAGAGAAGAGGAAGAGGAAAGAGATAAACATATTAGTGAAGTTTGAGGAAAATCCAACAAAGAAATAATGAAAAGTTTGAACTGATCAAATACAAATTGGTAAATCTGTGATTTATTTTTTTCTTGATATAAATCCATTTAAATTCTGAACCTTATCGTATTAGAAAGGTTTTTATTGTTTTGCCATTTAACCGACTCTTAGCAGATACATTTACATAAACTGATCTATTTGAAATACTCAATGTTTTGCTGCAAGGAAGAACATTTTGAGGGTTTGTGGGGGGTAAATGATGGGTACAAGAACTGATTAGAAAGGATCTTACTTTGCTGGTTTGAGATCCCTGTGAATAAGTTTTTTTGGTTTCATACTGTGTAGGTAGTCAACTCCCTTGGCGCACTGTAGGGCCCAGCTCATAGCATGGGCAGCCTTGTAGATGGGTTGAGGCTGGCTACTATGAAGGACATTGTACAGAGACCCACCCTCAGCAAACTCCATCACTAGGCATACAGGGTGGGTGGTGCAAGCCCCATACAGCTTCACAATGTTGGGATGATCGACCCTGGATAGCTGCATCACCTGAAACAAAAAAATTCATTAACTTTTACAGAATGTTTATATTTTATATAATCAAATCATTATATATTCTTTGCAAATTTTATGCGAGCTAGTATAAATTTGAAACGTTTATCCCATCCCATTTAAGTATTGAATTGAATACATGTTCTGGGCTCAATCTTTGCTCAGAGCTTACATTCTTGGACAAGGTGTTTTTTTACACATTCGTCCCTCTTAACCCAGGTGTGTTAAATGGATACCTGGTAATGCAAAGGTCAGTAATATTGATTGCAGGGCCCTCAAGAAGAGCACTATCGATACTGATGAGGCTATCCTACGTATTCAAATGAAATAAGACCAATTGTTGTTTCCAATAAATCTTGCAGATTTTAGTTATGGCATAAAAATATAAGACTTACCTCAACTCTAAAGGCTTTGATCTCCTCTTCTGACTCGATCATCTTGACAGCCACGTTCATACCTCGCCATGATGCTTTACTCACCACTCCAAATGCTCCTTTGCCAACAACCTGGGAAAAGAATCAAATTCTATATAATAAATAACTGTAATAATCGGATTAGCGGGCAAATTCCAGAGTTTGAGAATCATTCATCTTAAAATAACGAATGAAAAACCATCTCACTTTACTAGTCTAGTATGGTGATTAGGCCTGGTGATTTTAACCCAACAGTCCCTGACTTTTGGAGCCTGGTAAGACAGGCAAATCAAAGAGAAAGTATGCATGCGTAGTAGCGGCGCAGCACATTACATATGAATAATGAATATACATACTTTCTATTTGATGTTGAATCAACAAAATCAAATCAACATGGATGAATTGGTTTAGGACAAGGAATCTCCCTTTTCCCCTTCAACGATATCTTCAAACTATATTTTCAAGTGGTTGACCCGATGCCCGGAGGAGTCAGAAAACAGTAAATGTCTAAAGAAGTCTAAAAATTTAATTACTGTATTTGCCGGTGATAACGCTGCACCTTTGTATAGGCTGCACCCCCGATTTTGACCTTTAAAAAAAAAATTAAAAAAAAAAATAAAAAAAAAAAATTGGGGGGACGAAGTCAGGATCGAACCCGGGCCACCACAGGTAGATTGGGAGTTAAAACCGGCTATCCTGCATCGGTGCCTAAGCTTGCAGTTTTTTAGTGATGTATACATTAAAAAGGATTGAAAATGGTGACTTCGCGTGCTGGATGCGTTAAACGGCCCCTTATTTTACTTTTGCAATGCATTGGCACGAACTTAGATCAAGATCTTTCGGCAGATCTTGTTTTTGGAAGATTATATGCTTCTTCATGTCAACAATGCAAGGTAAAATTGTCGGTAAGATGTGTGGAAATGTCCTGTTCCATAGTGGTATAGTTATTGTTCCATTCGTAGTC
>BEXV01002187.1:37158-47191 GCA_003118195.1 Hemicentrotus pulcherrimus | reverse complement strand
AAATTGCCTAATGGCATTGCAAATGCAATACCTCCGTACAGATACGTACGCATTCACCGAAAAGCGAAACCACGTATTGTATCGAGGGCGGTCTGTGTGCGACGGCCGTAAACCTGAGTGATCTGCGTCCGCGAAGGTCTGTATGTTGCTGAGCGAAAACTCGCTATTAATCTCATCTAGGACAGAGACCTTTTCCAGAATGTTACGTAACATCGAGTCACTACTGGTACCGTGTGTAGGTGTACTATGTCCTACATAATGGCCCGGTCCCACTGGTCGATGGACACAAAACGTATGCATAAACGACACAGCGGAAGAGCAAAATTTCGGAGATGGCTCCATCCGTTTTCATCCGCTCCAGAAATGGACAAAAATTGCGAAAATTTGCGAGAACAGAACGGAAAATAACGGACGTGGGTTGTATGTAGCGGGGATGTTAAACGAATGTTCATCTGAAGCCTAGCGGATGAAAGCGGATGGAAGAGGATGACAACTTTGAATACTTTATATGCGAGATGAATACGCTTACATCCTTTCTTTTACACGTTCCATGTACCTTATCTTTCCTCCCTCTCTCCGTTTTCAGCTGCAGCGGATGTGAGTTGCGAGTATGCCCAGAGGATGCTGAAAGGATACAGCGGACGTTTAACGGATGATAACCGACATAGAACGTTTGTTGGTCGTATTTGTCGCGGATTCACATCGTACACGGCGGAAGTTCATCCGTTCTATTTTGTGCAGCTCAAAACTTTTTGCGCGGATGAAATCACAGTGGACGGATGCTCAATGGATAGAGCGTATGAAACACGTATGCAATGAGTACACAGCGGATGCATAGCGTTTTCCAATGGATGGCAAGATTTGTTTACGTTTTACATCCTCTTTGCATCCGTAAGTTCAGTGGGACCCGGCCTTAACTGGAAACCTTTAACGGATGTCCAACGGAGAGCTAATAAGTTTTCTATATGTACGTCTTCGTCCGCAAGCCTTTTTTGTCCGACCAACAAGTGCAACCTTGTCATTCCCATTGGCATACATACACCTCCACTCTTCAATAAAAGAAACCTGAATCTTCTGTGTTCACTTTTATAAACAAACGTGTTATATACATGAAGTTTAATATAAAGTTATCATCATCTTCAGATGCTATGGCATACAAAACAGGTTATCTTTAAAATTAACCTCATTTCATATATGCTTAGCTTAGCCTATACATGTAATGGACATACATGTACAAGAATGGAAGCGTACAGTACATGGTCTATGGTGCCATTGTCATGTAATCTACACTTGTTGCACGGAGATCCAAATCGAACCTTTTAATTTTAAGCTCTAGCATACAATAATTCTTAAAATACATCATTCATGTTATAAATTTGCCCCTTTGCCCCCTTTATGCACTAAATTGAAATACCAGGCTTCTAGGAAGCCCTGAAATTTGGGCAATTCTGTCCTCAAACCGATCTACTTTTTTCACTGTTTGATTGTATCAAGAAGTTGGCCTATTAAGTTTGATCTCCACCACACCAGCAATGCAGATCGCCCCACTTACTTGCTGCCAGCCGAAGATGGCGTGATCAGCGAAAGGCTGGGCTGGATAATTTCGAGTTGGTTGATAATGACATCTTTGGCGGCTTGAATCAAGTGTGCAGGATATATAAAAACCGGCCAGATCCTAGACTTATTTACTGTGGGATGAGTTGGGCACAAGGTGGCGCTATTTCAATATATACTGTAGCATAACTAGTACAGTAAGTTAGTAATACATAGAGGGCGTTACAGATAATTGGGAAATATATATGTGCATGGACATCGTAAGATGTCAGTCAGTCGATGTTGAGCTGTCGTTGCGACAAGTACCAGAAACAAGATAAAGTTACCTAAACTGCCAATACTCTGTAAGTGTTATTTCTTTAGTCCTGTCAGACTTTCAGTGATTGCGGGAGTAAGTGAATGAGAGCTGTAGTCCACGTTATTTCTTACACAATATACTTTTGTGAGAGCCCATTGCGAGAACTTTGATGAATGATTGTCGAGAGCGTGGACCGGGTTTTTGAGAGACTGCAAGGCAGACGCTACCCCGGCAGAGCCCGGTTACGCCAAACTGGTGGCAGCGGTTGGGATTGAAGCAACGTAAATGAAGCAGCTAAGGACGAACTCCCCCAAACAGCAAACCCGGAAGTAAATTGGCGCCTACCTGCGTGTTAGATATAGCGCCTACAGGCGGCAGGCAGTGAGAGGCAGCGCCTAGATGTAGGAGGTAGCGCCTGCAGGCGCCGGCAGTGACAGCACCTACAGGCCAGGCAGTGCAGCGAGAGGTAGCGCCTACAGGCGCCGGCGGTGATAGAGCCTACAGGCGCCGGCGGTGATAGCGCCTACAGGCGCCGGGGGTGATAGCGCCTAGCTACGTGTTAGGTTTAGCGCCTACATGCGCCGGCAGTGACAGCGCCTACGCGGTGGAGATAGAGAATCCTGTAATGGCTGCTCAACGGGTAACTATGGAGGATGAGATTGTGATGCTGGCAGCAGAGGTGCAGCGTGGAGATGAAGATCTTCGACAGTCTAGGATGGAGAACCAACAACTCATAGAACAGAATCGTCTTCTCAGTCTGCAAGTGGAGAGACTACAATGGAGCAATCTCCAATAAGTTTTCCCAACTACTTCCAAGGTGAGACAGCGCCTACTACAGTTCGCAATGAACATGCTGTTACGGAGGCTCATCCAGGAGCCAAAGAGGGGATTTTTCATGCTGCAATGTCGGCTCCAACCAGCACTCCTACAGCTGCTCGTCTAGCAGATAATGAACGCCAGTGGTGAGCCTCCTACATAGACATAATTTGGACATGCCTAAGGTTGACACACCCAGAATGGGACCCGTAAACTATGGGATGCGCAGACCTGAGTTGCTGAAAGAGGGAATGGGATTTCAACCACATTCAGTCGTCAAGCTGAATAAGCCCAACATCACTCTTGACATCTTTGATGGGAAGACCCCATGGAGGGATTATGTCAGCCATTTTGAAGCCTGTCGGATGGCAAATAGTTGGAGTGACGATTAGGCGAAAGTGTTTCTTGCAGCTAGTCTCAGGGGGGCCGCATCGAAGATCCTGGGTAACAAGACAGTAGATACGTCACATATCACATATAATGAACTGGTGAATCTCTTAGGGAAGAGATTTGGTCCCGGACAGTTAGCTGAGAATTACCTCCCGGAGCTGCGACATAGGCGCCAGGGGCCAAGAGAGACCTACAGGAGTTAGGTCAGGCCATAAGGGATTTGTCTACATTGGCGTATCCAGAGCTAAGTAAAGATGCTCAGGATCGATTGCCTAGGATACATTTTCGGAAGCAATAGAAGACCAATCTATCAGAGAAGGAGTTTTCCGATCAAAGCCAGCAACAATGGATGAAGCCATTCAGGCGGCCCTAGCAACATACAACTTCTTCAAGCTGGAAGAACAAAGGTCCGGCCGGAGACAAAGGCAGTCAAGGGCTGTAGATGTTGATTCAGAGGTGACAATCAACAAGATTTTGGAAGAACTCAAAAGGATGGAAGAGAGATTTCTCAAACAGGAAACACCCATCAGAACTAGTGAACCAAGACAATCGAGACCCAGTGCCTACAAGCGAAGGAAAGCAACAGAGTCTGATGAGTGCTACAAATGCCATGAGCATGGACACTTCCAATGGGATTGCCCTCAGGGACGGGGAAGTCAGAAGCCTTCGGGAAACGGGACTCAGCCGACTCAGGAGCCCGGAGAAGGCTGGACGAGAACATGGGCTCAGGAAAGACACACAGCCTCTGAGTGGAGCACCTTCTATAAGACAATTGACTACAAATTACTGATCAGACAAGGCACGTTGTGGACTCTTTGTTGAAGTAGAAGTTAGGGGGGTGAAGGCAAGACTTTTGGCAGATTGTGGAGCAACGGACACAATTTTGTCTTCATCCTTGTATCATCGGATCTCTTCAGCAAACAGACCAAATCTCACTGGTGTCAAGGTCAGGAATGCAGATGGTAGTAGCATGGAGACACTAGGTGTTGCCTGGCTTGAGATTGGGTTGGGAAAATGCATTTTTCCCCTTCAGGTTGTTTTCGGTAATACCGATCAAATATATGGACTCTTAGGGTTGGACATACTAGTTCCAAATGGAGCAATTCTTGATTTCAAGACCAAGGAACTCCGGATCATGGGAGAGAGAATCAAATGTACTGATGTACAAGGAGGTGCCTTTTGCTCCAGGGTTGTGGTGGGGAAAACCACCAGTGTACCACCTGGCCAGGAAGTTGTGCTTCCAGGTCACGCTACAGGAGCACCAATTGGGACAGGATTTGCCCTCATAGAACCACCAGTTAACGGTGAACTTCTCAATAAGGGAATTGTTGTCGCACGGGTGGTTGTAGAAACCACAACAACAACTTTACCTATTCGAGTCTTCAATCCAGGAATCAAGGCATGCATGATCCGCAAGGGTACATTAGCAGGGCATCTTTCTGTCATCAGTGAGAAGGATATAGAGTGCGGAAGAAACGCACTACCTGCAGAAGGGAGTTATGTAGTCCCTGTACATCTCCGACCTTGAGTGATATTGCATTTACAATGTTTAAAAAAATACATATTAGATTTTAAAGAGGTCGACGATTAAAATGATTTATTGGACGGATGACAAAAAACGCTTGTTAAATTGGTTCATTGCACCTTATAAAAAATGCACAAAATGCGAAGCCTAGAATTGATTTAGATGGGAGGCAAACTGGTTCATTCCGGTTTCGGTAATGTTAAACTGCGCATGCGTGTTACTAAGCGGAAGCTTGGGATTCGCGCCATTTGGGAATCGCGCCAAATTTCGGCGCGTTTCGGCCCGTACAATGATAGACTGCGCATGCGCGACCAAAAGAAATTTTTCTTGGAGCAAAATTGCCGAGCGGAGGTTATGTCATAAATCAGTTTTGGCTTGCAGAAACGAGTTGTTCGCTATTTCAATTTTCCCACCCACCCTTTCCCCACATCTTTCCGGCACTCGTATAATCGTGCCAAGTGGAGATCGGGAGGGTACGGTAATTCATATTATACCAGCACAACACGAATTCGAATTCGGAGACATGGGTCTGATCGCAATCAAGTTTAAATGACAAATGATCGTCGTGGAAATACAAAGATTGGGTCGTGAGGGAATTTTATCCCACTGAGCCTGTTTTTATAAAGAGGATTCAGATGGGTTTTCGCCCTTACCCGCATTTGGGAGGAGTGTTTGCTGGTTATAGCGAATTGATCTATTTAAGAAATAGGACATGTTCCACTTGTGTGTGTGCAGTCAAGATCCAATATTCATTTATCTACGGATTTAATTTGTTACGGTGTGACCTGTCAATAGTCATTGGGCGGTAATTTGTAAATTATGCCGCCGAAAACACTGTTTCGCGGCTAATTCCATTAGAGATTACAGTTTGTAGAACATGAATATACCTTGTTATGCCAAGCATAACATAAACATAAACAGTTTACCTTCAGATTAACATCACACTGGTCATTTTTACCCGGGAAGCGGGATTGTAGATTTAAATGGTAAAACACCCACTCAGTGTTTAAGATGAGGGGATGATATTGTAAGTTAAGGTTAAAACACCTACTCGATAAAAAAGGCGGGAGGGTTATGATGGTTAATCTTATATATATTGACACAGTCAAACCCGATGCAAATGCGGGAGGGCTGATTTGTAAAACTTCAACTTCAGCGTTCAGCTCGAATCTGTATAATAAAGCCACGACATAATCGCAGGAATATTTTGTTGTCTAATTTTGTCAGCCGTAAATAAATACATAGAATCAATATCTCAAAGGTGCACAAACTTTGTGTGATATCTAAAGAAACCGTCTTTATAATGTTATGATGGAAATAAAAGAATAATATGTGATGAATCACCTGTAAATAACATATTTTTTTCAAAGGAGGACAAGGTATGTTTTGATAAATATTCACTACAATGCTGTTAATTGATGTAAAGAAATATTTGGTTGCAACCAGTAGATTAAGATCCAGTGATCGATCTTGTAGATGAACACAAGTCAGAAAAACATATTGAAACCAGTGGGTTCTTTTATGCAGGGTAACAAGTTATTTACAACAACAGAAGGAATCAAAGACATCCAAGGAATATTGCAATAATGATGTGTCATAGCAACTGCTCTTTCGCACATAACTATCACCTGGAAAACTATATTCTGGATCTGGATTTGAATCAAGTAAACAGTTGGACATTCTTTTACACGGACTCTTCCTATTCGTTTTCGTATTGAGCAGTTACATTAATATCTTTCAAAAATATACATTTCTTAATGTACCTTTTTGGGTACTAATATCATTTTCCTACCTTATCACGACCTCAAATCAAAATAGAAGTACAAATTATACAAACCGAGATGCTTACATTTGTTCATATAGTGGTTGTCAATAAAAGTTGCACGATATTTATGATATTAAACATTTGTAATGGCCATGGTGTTCACATCCATTACCGTCTTTTTGACAAAAGGAGCAGATTCTGATAGCCGAGAGTACTAGATAACAAACATATATCATATTTCTTTTTTGTTTTTATGCTTCTTTTATCATTTGTGTTGATTAGATAAATCATTTTATTTCTCTTTTGGGGGTCTCAAAGATAACAACCTCTTTAATATTCCGTTACAATATCAACGGCCTTATTGTCTTTCTTGAAATGACTGAAATTACAGTTATAATTGATCGGACAACTAACAATTATTATATGCTTACAATTCGTTTAAGGTTGTTGAAATATATATTGTATTCTAAATTGTCATTATATATTGTTTGTATTATAACAGCTAAGTCTCAAGACCAACATCTTATTCATGGCAGCCGGACAGATTATTATACCCGAGGGTCCTCGAAAACAGAAATATATAATTTATAATTATACACATTTTTATCTAAATTTTTGAAAATCATTTGAAAAAAAAAAAAAAAAAAATTGGTAGTCTTGTTTCCTTTCTTAAAAAAAATATATATAATAATAATAATAATAATAATAATAATAATAATAATAGTGGCTACTTGTATAGCGCACAGGTCCACCTTTCGGTGCTCATGGCGCTTGACATACATGTACTAGCAAAATAACTTCAATTATCAAATAATCAACTTTCATGTTTCATTGCGCAATACATATGTATAACTTCAGGCCCAAAAAAATAAAAACAATGTATTGCCCTTTGCTACCGACCCCAAAATCTTGAAATCTACAGCCGGATTTTAACAAGGTTAATTAATAGCTTTGTAGCTCGATTGGACAACAAATAGTCGTTATTTCCCCCCACTTAAGGACATTTCAATGCCTCCCTTTTTTAGGGAAGTTCTAAATTAGTATTATTTTTCAAATGCCGTTGGAATTTAACATTTTCTTCTTTTTTTTTGGCATGCGAATGGGACATAGTACCTTCTTTTTTTTGGCCTATAATTCCATTACTTTTACTGTTGACAGAAAAAGGTAAAAAAAAGTAGGGACAATTCCAATTGAATTATGACACTTGGCAGGTATCATTTCAAGAAATGTTCCTTATTTCGTTTTATTCTGTTCTGTTTCTCTGTGTCAGAAGACATTTGTAGCTATTTAATAGTATTACATATCTTGTTGGTTTTACTGCAAAACTTCCACATCGCAAAGAGAACAACACAAATTCTGCAAAAATACCCGTCCCAATCTTCATTAAAGGGATTGGTTATTTTTGCCTCAGATTCTAAACAAATCCTTGATTTAACTCATGTTGCAATCATATTTATACACATTGAGGTCATTCAGGAATCCAATGACTTTTACAAGCCGATCGCCTGTCTGATTATCAAGGTATATTGGAATGCGAAATTTTAAACACCGTTTTCGCCAACAATTTTCATAACACTACAGTCTATTGGGGAACATAAGTATGGCAAAACCGGCCTCTCAAAGATTTTACATTTTTTTAAGGCACTTCATGATCATTTAGAAGCGCATTTTTTGGGGGCTTCAATATTTCACAATAATACAGACACTGATAACACGAAGATCCGTGTATCTCAGAGTTGTTAACTCGAAACCTTGTTAATCAATACCTTTAAGGGTTTGGGGCACCGTATAGAGGCGTTACGAATCTGGGTTTGTATGAAATCCAATGTAAAATATACTCACGTTTACAGAAATGTCGTTCGAGATGTCTGTAGACTCAAAATAGGCCTTCACGAATAAACACACATGTGTGGGGAGATCGGACTCTCAATGTACGTGTATTAAATGTGTCTGTTGTGCTGTGTACATGCCGATACAATGTCTACCCAATAATAGACAGTACACTGAAATAGAGGGGAGAGCGTGAACATAAAACCCCTCAGAAAAACCCCTTTTGTCAGGAGTGCTAGTCACACAACCATGACCAAACAAACATCAGAATGCCACGGAAGGCCATGTGAACAAAGAACAAACTTCTATTTTTTTCCTCTTCAAATTTCTTTTCCAAAACATATTTCTTTGTTGCCTCTCATTTTGCAAGCTTACACGCATTTACAGATTGCCAAGCGTGAGAGTCAGAGAAACGAGGCCGTTAGTGTTGGTAGAAGAAGAAGAAGTTTAATAATGGAATAAGTAATAGTAGTAGTTTATGAGTAGTAGTAGTAGTGGAAGTAGTAATAGTAATATTAGTATTAGTCTGAAAAAAACCCTGCCATAACAACGGACGTAGCAGCTCCTATTCGGCAGGAATAGGCGGTTATAGTTAGCTGGTAAACCTAAAAATGAAATACCCTGTTGAAAGCTTGCCGGATAAGGGGAGAACCATTGAATTGCCGAAGAAATGCAAACCCGTTGTCCATACCAGGAGTCAGGGCGGTTTAAGGACGGATATTTCTATATTGGCAGCCCTCGGGGTCATGGCAGGATGCAACGTCCCCGTGAGCGTAGTATAAGAGCAGTCGATATATCTTTACTATTTCCTTCAATTTCTAATGCTTTTTACTCGATAAAAGTCATGGTATAAAGCTATCCCAATCTTTCTCCTTCCATGTCTTCTTATCTCCCACTTCTCTTTCACCTTCTCTCACACTTTTCTTATCCCGAACTCTTTCTATATCCATCTCTCTCTCTCTCTCTCTCTCTCTCTCCATGTCACCCTCTTTTCATCTATATTCCCCTCCCTCTTCCCGCCATCACCCTCTCTCTCTCTCTCTCTCTCTCTCTCTTGTTTTGCGTATCCCCTCCCTTTATCCTCACCATTCTATTTTTTTCTCTCTCTCAATCTCGCGTCCTATCTCTCTCCCTTGCTCTAATCACCTTCTCCGTATTTATCCCTCTCACCCACCCAATCTCTCTTCTTTTAATGGTCTTTTTAGTAGTATCCATCTCTTATCCCTACTCCCCTATCTTCGTGTTTGTTTGCTGGTGTATGTGTTTTGCAGTTGCGGATCCAGTATTTTCCAATAGGAGGAGGGGGGGGGGGCTGAAATGCGTGTCATGCGAGTTATGTAATTATTCAAAGCACGTCATTCATGTAACTACCTGAACAATATTAAAGACAAGTGGCGAATACACAGGCATACATACATGTACATACACCGGTCAGTATCCTATTAAGCAAGATTGAAAAGGGGATCTTCGTGGTTTCACCCCAGTGAAATCATTATTGTAGTTACTAATACATCATGAAATTGGGTTTGGTCTGATAAACATGCTAGTATACACCAAAACGTTACAACAATGATTATGAAAATAACAATGATCTTACGTTATAACCAACCGGAATCTCTCAAACTGTACCTGGCGGAAGTGTGATATAACCCTGGTATACCCTACATACCGATCTCCCCATTTTTGTTAATGTGGGAGTCTGACAATATACATAATGGACAATTGTATATTTGTATATTACTTCTAAAAATATGTGCTACTATTATGACTAGTCTACTACTACTACTACAACAACAACAACTACTACTACTACTACTACTACTGATACTACTACTACTACTACTGGGGGGGGGGG
>BEXV01002186.1:19679-33062 GCA_003118195.1 Hemicentrotus pulcherrimus | reverse complement strand
ACCTCTCTATCCCCCTCATATTCCCTAATCCTCAAACCCAATCTTATTTTATTTTATTTTAAGATATTTAGACCTCCACTCTTATTTTGCATCCAATGAACTTTAATTTTTTCAGCTAATTGTGATCGATTCTTCATCCGAACTCTGAGCCTACCTCCCAATAAAGTTAGAAATACAAAGGGATGCTCTTCATCTCTCGATTACAATACATTTATTTATATCCAAACAGAATAATACAGCTGTATTTATTAAAATGTTCCATTTACATAAAATTCTTACTTGTGTACAGCTAGAATGTAAAAATTAAACCTGGCTTTCCATTGGCTTACGGATAAGGAGTATGAAGAACAATATGAAACAGTGCACAAAGAGCTATTAAGGCCAGGAATATGCAAAGTCCTTTGGAAGCACAGAGATGGTATATCATAATGTGATATGCGCTATACAGGAACAGCGTATGTATTATTACAGAACCAAAGACAGACTTCCTATTGGGTTGTGCTGTTCAGTAATCATTGTAAATTTTCTTCTAGCTTGTTACATTTGCTATTCCAAACAACCCATTGACTACATGATTTATAACCAGATCAGAATTCATTAAAAGCCGGTTTTTTCCATTACCACAACTCAAAATTACCTTAAGATTTGTGACTGAATTAGTGATAATCAACTGCTGGCTGCTTCTTCTTTGACGTCTTTCGCATATACTTCATTGTACAGTTTCTTGCTCATATCCTGAACAAAGGCTGGATCGAGGTGCAAGGAAGACAGCAGTTCATCAATCTGGAAAACACAGAAAGAATAGAAACAAAAGAAGAGAATAATAGAACATGGTGTTAAAGCAAAAGGCCATTTTCATAATCCAATTGCATATATTCTGCGATGTTAATAATAGAACATGGTGTTAAAGCAAAAGGCCATTTTCATAATCCAATTGCATATATTCTGCGATGTTAGGTAGGGCCTATTTCCAGGGTCTACAGTTCTGCTGACCCAAAAAGTGTTGGGAAAGAGAAGGGGGGGGGGCAAATATGACAGACTGACATTTGATGACAATGCTAGCCAAGATTTTAAAAGTCATCAATTTGTCTAATTAGCTGATAAGGGTAAAACATTCAACTTTTCTGATGGTGTGTCACAGTTTTAGAAATTACACCAAAGGAATACCAGAGTCCTGCAATTTAATGGTGATTTTGAGCACATAGGTTATAATTATGTCCATCCCGGCATGATAGAAATTGTTACAATTTCTTCTTGTTACTAGTTTGCTTGCCAATTTTGCTTGTTGATGTGAGTCACAATTGTTAAAATAAAAATAAATATGATGATGATGATGATAATAAAAATATATTCTAGGGGTACATATATACATCTACATTGGATGACGTCTCTAAGCAATTAACATATATTAACACCCCCGTCATCTGATTCAGGCTTTCCGGCATACAATGTACCGGCATGCACATTTTCCACTCCCTGGGGAGTATTCCCACCTTGCAACATTTTACAGACACTCACAAGGCTGAGCAAAGTGGAATGACTGTCACCTCCTATTTCCATCACCCATTTAACATCTGGGAGGAGAATACACAAAATAAGAATTATTGTATTGCAAAAGGATATTTAGTGCCAGTCTGGGATTCAACCCACGGCCCTTGGTCAAGTTAATGAACCACCACAACCCCCACGACACCTGGTTGATATCGCTTCCTATATCTACACTATCACTATCACAGGGTTCCCACAAAAATGTGAGAACCAAATTCTGTGACTTACCATGATTTTCCATGACCTTCCATGACCCATTTGTGACATTTTTTCATGACCATTTTCATTCCAAACTGGAAGGCTGCCAAAGTCACTCACGGCCCACACTCGTGATTAATTCCCATGAATTTCCATGACTATGGGAGATTTAAAAAATTTTTTAAACATATTTGTTGCTTACACCCAGTAAATAAGATTGATTGAACGATCTGAAATTGAACACAAGTCAGAAAAAATCTTGGAACCAGCGGGATTTGAACCTGCCATCTACTGCTTGCCGAGCAGCTATTGTACTCTAACACCAGGCCATCACTGGTCCATGGCACATTCATGATGAACTAGAATGGGCCCAAGCTCTCCTGATTCATTCTAACTTATTAATATTCATTAGTCCACCAATCTTGGGAGATTGTTATTCATTTTCCACGACTTTCCATGACTTTCCATGAATTTCCAGAAGAATTCATTTTCCATGTATTTCCTGGTTTTACATGACCATGATAACCTTACATACATGTACAGTACATGCATTTTGAATCTGAAATCTCAATCTCATGTTCCACTCACCTCTGCTAGCAGTTGAGCATTCCTCATCTTCGTCATCGAAACAGCACAGATTTGAAGACTCTTCAAGATAACCCTGATCAGGATAAAATATTTAAAAGAGTTGTAAAGCAGCAGCATGTGATTTTGTGTAGAATATTTGTTGACTTTATATAATATGTGTGTATTTGTAGGGCTTGTATGTTTTGTCTTGTTTGTTTCTTTTGTTTAACAAGTTTTCTTTGGGGCTAAGTAAGTTTAATATGTAATTTAAAATCTTTATCATGTTCATCAAATTTTGTTTAATTACTTTTGGGGGAGATATTTCAACAAACTCATTTATTTGGGTTTTTATAACTTCCCCTTTTCCATTATTGTTTAATACTTTCATATACTTATGTATATTCTAGTGAAAGATTTTGCAAATATGTGTTCTTGTAATGTGATTTGTATGGAAATGCATAAACTTAATTGAATAGAATTGAATTGAATATGTTATGAATTAAACATTGTTGTCATATGAACTCCTACCAATTATCTGGAGCCAAAAGAGCATTCCCTCTCTAATGTAAGCTAAAACCCTACATGTAATATCATGTAACATATACTCAATGAAGACTTTGAATTTTGGGAGATTAATATCATTAACTGCAAAGTTTCCTTCCATTGAAAATATTTAAATAGCTTTGAAATAATCAAGAATATTTCAAGATGAGAAGAATGATGATGGCATACTTACTGAGCTTTTAGAAGGCATTTAACAGATTCCAGAGCAAAGTCAGCTTCTCCTTCTACATCTCCCCCACCACTAATGATATACTCTAGCCCATTAGGTTGTAAGTCCTTTGCCACAGTAGTGCCTTTGCCACTTAGAGACAACCTTTCCGGTTTATCTATGTTTGGAACTGATGATGCTGGAGATCGTCTTGGGACATTCCCCGTTGTCGTTGGGCTGTCTTCCAGCACAGACCCTGACGATGACCCTGACAATGATGTCGATGATAGTGGGGATGACATTGATGATGAACTGTGATTCAATTGCCTGATTTCACATGCTTCACCATTGATATTGCCACTATGAGATAGACAACTCCTGTCTATTCCATCTTGCGACTTATTAAGAATGCATTCATCCTTGTGTACACTATGCTCAGTGTTCACGTCCTCATGCGCATCCAGCCCTCTACATGTATTGCCATAATGTGCAGTAGAATCTTTAGCGGCAGAAGGGCATGCCTCCACATTTGCAGAATGACCATTACTAATCCTTTGGGAGGCACAATGACTATTACCCGAGACAGGAGATTGGTCATCACTGTATTGTCCTATGAGCCTTTTTGCTCCTGAATCATTCTCAACTGCATGAGATTTTGATATATTCCTGCAGTCTTTTGATGGGAGTTTTTTAATATATATTTTGGCTAGCTGGATCCAGTGCTGCACGCTCAAAGGTCGTATATCCAGACAGAGCATGAGGCTGTTTGCATGATCTGGGGGGAAAATAAGCATTGAAAAATAAAAATCATAAGTTTAGTTATTTTGAAAGAAAGGATAATCACTAATGAAGTACAACAGAATTTGATTTTCGATTTACATGATGTGAATTGTTCGAGTTTGGTAATACATGAATATTAAAGAGCCTACAGACGTAGACAATTATACTACTTCTACTACTTCTAAATCATGAAATGTTATCTTAATCATCTAATAATTATATTTGCTTATATAGCGCCTAACACATACTTTATCAGAAGTCTCTAAGTGCTCTACAATAATGCAGCACAATTACCCTGGCTTTAGCAGTGCAGCTGTCACGCGGTCTGCGTTTCAAGGAATAAATTCCTACCAGGTACCCATTTATTTCACTTGGGTGAAGTAATCTTGGGCGAGCAATCATTTAACAGCTCAGTAGTGTCTTGAACATTCAGCATACGTTTGATTCTGTAACATTATATTTTCAAAAAAATACTTAGACTCATATCAATCTCCACCAGTATATAACACCATTACAATGGAACTTCTGAAAAGGAATATGGAAAAAGAGTAATCTTGCCTTCTGTATTTCCAGCAGCATCATAAAACATGGCCAGCACACTATGGGCACCAAACAGCTGATGATCGTTCGTCGATTCTTCAACCTATGAAATAGATAGAAGGGGGGGGGGATGTTGAAGTAATAGAATTAACCGGTAGGAATCGAAAATACAATTCTATTCTTTATTCCTTGAATGAGTAAGGAGATACAAGGACAATTTCTTGAATTGTTTCATTATTAGGAACTTTTTTGATTGGTCTGTCTGATTTTACTGGTTCTATTGAAAGTAAGTTATTTTTGGAGTGGACTTGGGCTTTAAAAAATATTTTTAAAAATAAGGAAATGAGAGCTTTTTGAAATGACTAGTCAATAGAGGGCGGTATTCAATTTTATGACATCATCTATAAAACAACTCTCCATGCCTTTTGTACATCAAATTTCATGTTTTTCCTTCTTTCTTGTGATTGAGATAATCTACTCCCCTGAAAGCAAGATTTGGAATGCAAAATGATATTCTACTTCACATGTTATGAAGTCAGATCAAGAACTCAAATAAATACGAAGAAAACAAAAAAATTGTGAAATTTTATGTACAAAAGGCATGGAGAGTTGTTCACAGATGATGTCATCAAATTGAATACTGCCCTCTAGTGACTAGTCATTTCGAAAAGCTCTCACTTCCTTATTCCTTGCCTGATTTGGTTCAAATTTTCACTGATATTTTGTTAATATCTTAAACTTGACAATAAAAGTAATGTAGTATAAAGGTTTTGGTTTCCTTTAAGTACACTCCCAGGCTAACAGGCGATTACTTAAATACTTGAACGCCATGTTTGTTTGTTTTTTGTTTTTTTTAAAGAAAGAAAACTCCCGCGATTTTACTTCGATTTGCAGTTGAAGGCGCCGATTTAATAATAATAATAATAATAATAATAATGCTGTTTTTAAAACCAAAGATGACAGACTACTTTTCCTCTGAGTCCAAACAGAAATCTGGACATTTGGTCCCAGTTTCTGAGTGGTGAGTTGACAGTGATTGAAGATGAAGTTGAGTTCTGGTCATGCGATTGCATTGTGAAAGAAACAGTGTGGAATCGACCAAAAAAGGTTGATCATCTAGCATATAAGTCTTTGTGTGTATTGCAAGGTTCTGGAATCATCAAAATGATAAGAAATTTGGCCAAGTCTTGGTAAAGTTACAAACACTGTACACAAAAAGATGTATATGGGACTACACGAACACGTGGCATAAAAATCCGACCAGATTTTTACGATGTTACATGACATATTTAAAATTTGAAGGCATTTGAAGAGCCATGCTTTTCAGGGAACTTGTTTTATCTGATGTTCTTCCACAGTTGCATAATAACAATGATAACGCTCACAAATTATTTTTCAACTCTTCACTGAACTCAACCTTCTCTTTAAGCGGGGAAACATTTTGACCTACGGTACCATGTCAGGCATCGGGTAAGCGTCCGCCGTGAATGTGCCAGGATGAACGGGCAAAAAAAAAAAAAATTGCGGCTGAGTATTAAAGTACGATTTCTCGTACTCGAGTTGTCAACAGTGCGAGCATCGTCGCAGCCTTACTTTCAAATGCCGTTTAAATTAAACCTTTTAATCTAATCATTTTTTGACCTGCATATGGGACAAAGAGCCATTAAGTGCAAGTATTTCTTGTAGAGCTCACCAATTTCTTGCCCATCTCAACTGCTCCATGAGCATCCCCTGATCTCCATCTGCATCTCGCCAGGGATTCTAGGAGCAACCGTCTGATGCTGGTGTTGTTAGGGGCAGCGCTGTCCATTGCTATAGTGTAGGCAGCCAATGCGTCCGACCAGTCCCCTCTGTAGTAATGCTGATTGCCACGGAAGATGTAGAAATGGACCTTATCTGGATCATCTTTTGGTATGGCCTGGTCTTGTGTGTACCACTGTAGATTGCAAAAAAATAATAGCAATGAGAGTAAAATAATATTTCTGTTTCCACAAAGTTGGACAAAGTAGTTGGAGGTGGGGGGAAAAGTTAGGGATGACAGAAACTCGATGGAGATACATGAAATTATTATCTTGCAGTTAATAGGCGGGTTTACTAATATATTTGTGCATACTCTGCCAGACAGAGCAACAAATAATGTATACAGACTGGAATTGATGTATTGTAGTTCATTCATTGATAACATGTTAACGGAATAACTCATCACTAGGTCCCCAGGAAAGAAACATCCATACATTTGAATATGTTACTAAACAGGTTTATTGGGCCCTACATGGATGAGAGCAGCTTAAAAGGCAAGGCCATTCCAAAAATAAGGTACTGTCAATAGAAGCACAAAATCAGACAAGCCAAT
Source organism: Hemicentrotus pulcherrimus (assembly GCA_003118195.1). NCBI lineage: Eukaryota > Metazoa > Echinodermata > Echinoidea > Camarodonta > Strongylocentrotidae > Hemicentrotus > Hemicentrotus pulcherrimus. Next base: position 26,364 of record BEXV01002186.1, on the reverse strand, counting down.
CAAAACAAGTTTAAGCAAAATCGGGTAACTAATAAGAAAGTAATGACATGAAAAACTTGAAAATCTCAAGACAAATTGACAACTTACTCATGAGTCTTTGACGTCATTGCCTCACTATCCAAATTGTTTTCTTTATATTGATAATCTTAATTTCAAATTTTCCCCCTAAAAATCTTATTTCCTCACACCAGCATCCAAGTTTTATTGATAGTGATATGTTTTGTGTGGATGCAGTATTATAAAGTAATTATTAGTTGATTAAATCATGAAAAATTTGAATTTTGATAAAATTTTGGGTATATATAAAAAATCAAAGATTATGAATATACAATATTCAGAAAACAGTATTAATTCTTCAAAGTTCATAAAAATGTGAAAATGTGAAATGTCATGCATGCAATATGATACAATTTGTATACTAGTAACCTGGGCAAAGGCATGGGGAAATCAAGTTTTGGAGATAAAAGTGAAATTAAAGGGATATAAGTGAAATTAATGGGATAAAATTATATAAAGCAATTGATAAATAGTGAAGCGATAACGTCAAAAACTGCTAACCAAATTGACAATTTTTGTACTGGTAGTGATTTTCTCAGTTCCATATTAATACAAAATTTATAACTTCCTTTTTAGTTATCAGATTTTACTCAATTTCTTTTTGCTCTATTTCTCTTGTTTTTCTGCATCTTTTAAAAGCAAATTATATTTGGAGTGGACTTAGCCTTTAAAACCATGACCGTGACCAACAGGCATCAGCTTGAAGTAGGCCTGGAAAGGGACAAAATATGGAAGAGATGAATGATGATGCTATGATGCCTAATGCCATGGTGATGGTGATGATGATGATATTGGTGGACGGTAGTTGTTCGTGGTGGTGGTGGTGGTGGTGATGATAGTGATGATGGCGATGATTATGGTTATGATGGTAGTGATGATGATGGTGATGTTAGTGATGATGATGACGTTGATGATCATGACCATGTTAATTGTGGCGATGATATTGGTGATGACATTAATGATGATGATGATGGGGTTGATGATGATGGGGTTGATGCCTTGATGGTAATTATGTCCATGAATTTACAAACCTGTGGTAGAAGGAATTTTGGCTTGTAGTCAACTGTGGCAGCTTTCTTTGGCTTTTTCTCAGTCTTTGTGAAGAGATCATCATCAAACCCACAAAAATCCATGTCTAATTCGGGCTGAGATTTTTGTGAGGGGAAGTGCTGCATTTACACAGCTGGGAATGTCAGGGATTAGCAGTTCCTGAAAAAAGGAGATTGAAAAAAATATATAAAAAAGCCAAGTAGAATAGATACAATAAATTAAAAAAGGATCGATAGACAAAAATGACAGAAAGAAGGACAGAGTGCACTAATATCTGAAATCAAAAGTCAATTAAAAAAGGGAGTTATCGTTTTTGGTATTTGAAAATCTTTTGAAATATGCCATGTTTATATTTAAGGTTTTTTCCACTTAACTAAACTGATAATACAGTACGTGTTTATTTCCACATTGTAAAATCCTCGATGGGATGGATAATCTGCCACGACAGGCAAGGCATAGTTAGAAGTGTATTCTCTATTTTTCAGACCCATATTAATTTCGAGATAAATACTATCTTCAATGTGTAAACTGAATGGTTTAAACATATGTTTTAACATTTGGAAAGTTGCAGTTTTGTAATTTTTATATGGTGCTGATGCCTAAAACATTGGACACAAATTGCATTACATCATATGTTTTAAAGAATATATTGGTGTATTTTTATAAACTATTAAATAAAAATATCCGGGGGTACCCATCTCAAGAACAAAAGTGATTCACTGGTCATGTAATGAAATACTCAAAATTATATTTTACAAGTACTTCTATTGTATAATCTACACTAATTTGGAAGTATAAATTGCATCTCTTAGTTCCTGGTATCATTTTCAATCTTTTTTATTACTAATTCATTTAAATACTCACATTTTTCCTAATATTACTTTTTTAATCATGTGGTATTCCGACTAAGGCTATGGCTTGGCTCTTTTTACTCGCCGATGGTATCGATTTTACGAGATACTAGCTAGTAAGCTCTTCGTGAAACAGTTAAGGGAGATCGGACACATCTCCGTAGTTGGCGGATAAAGTTATGACTGTGATGACTTTACTGACAATTGATGACACCTAAATAGCAGTAAAATACAATTTTTTCAACTTTACGATGTCAGAAAGAATAATTTAAAAATTCAAATTATGAGTCCACTGTCAAACTTGCAGATCAACCGCATCGGCATGATTGTGTGCATCTGTGTGTTATGGGTGCAGTGCTAGAGGTCAATACGCATCAGCATTGACTCTCTAGACTCTATGCTAATTTGCTGGAGTGCCATGCCTAGACTATTTAATTTTACTGGTGTCATCAATTAAAGTACCGATTTCAAACACCACTGTACAAAACTCAACCGATTTCCCTCAAAATCAGTACTTTAGTGACAACTGATGACACCTAAAGAGCAGTAAAATACATTTTTTCAACTTACTGATGTTAAAAAGAATAATTCAAAAATTCAAATTGTAAGTCTAGAGACTAGTAGTAGGGAGGCCGATACCAAAATTTAGTTTTTTAATTACTAATTTATTTTTAATAAAACAAAGTTTAAAAGAAAGTATTTTCTTTAACCAAGACAACTCACCCATCTGCCGACTCCAGAAGTTCCATAAAGTAGGAGATATCCAGCTCTTAAGTAGGCTCTTCCTTCTACGCCGATCCGTCTGTAAGAGCATTGAAATAATCAATTTCATGTCGCGAAATTACGTTCACAATTAGACAGCCCGAGGGAATGGGCATGTCATTGCCCAGACAACGAGTTTAAAACTTCACGCGAAAGTACATTCACTCATCAGCTAGCCTTGAATCGGTCGCACACACCGACACAGTACAGGCCAGGTACAGTAATTGCAAGCCGCAATCCTGAAATTGGCCATGGAGGGACAAAACAGAGAGAGAAAGCCACTCATTGTAGTCAATCAATACAGATCTAAACTCGGAAAGTGATTACAACTAAATAATTAGGCCTACCTTGGTTTTGAGATGTATTCCAATAGTATTTCCTCATGATCGAGTAAAGATCAATCTGACACTGCATTCCTAAAATCAACGATCAAGAAGTTAGGAGATCCAACTTGCAGCGAACACAATACGGAATCAACAATATGACTGCATGCAACGTACGTACATGTACGCCACGAACTGTATTATTTCTCTCTCTTTGTCTCACTATACGTAACACACTCACTAACCATGTTGTACATGTGCTTCATGAGGATTACCAGTATAAAAAATACATTATTAACCAATAGCAAAATAGGATTTAAGAATAACACTAAATATTCATAAGAAAAAGGAGAAGAGAACCATTGATAGAAGTGGAAATATGTAAATGAGAAGAGAACATACCACCTCTTCTAGCTTTAAAGGTTAAGACCAGTTATGGTCATGCGATTGCATTGAACATCTAGCATATAAGTATTGGTGTGTTCTGCAAGGTTCTGGAATCATCAAAATGATAAGAAATTTGGCCTAGTCTTCGTAAAGTTACAAGCACTGTATACATAAAGATGTATATGGGACTATACACACACATGCGCGACACATGCGTTTATCTCTTACAGACCATGTAAATAAACCTATTTACCAAATATATCAATTAGTAGGCAGTTTCCCGGCAAATTTTTTATCATGTATTATTCAAAACATATTCTTTCACATGATTGATAATAAGAGCTTCTATTTCATTTTTTGAAATTGGGGTGTTTCCAATACTGGTTTTTTACCTTTAGAGGTAAAGACCAGTTATGGTCATGCGATTGCATTGTGAAAGAAACGTTGTGAAATCAATCAGAAAAGGTTGATCATCTAGCATCTGCAAAGGTTCTGGAATCATCAAAATGATAAGAAATTTGGCCCATTCTTTGTAAAGTTACAAGCACTATACAGAGAAAGATGTATATGGGACTACCCTATATCTCTCACAGACCATGAGAGAAACAAATTTACCAAATACAGTCAAACCTGTCTATAGCGACCACCCAAGGGAAACACAAAAAGTGGCCTTTGTAGACAGGTGGTCTTTGTAGACAGGTTCCTTTAGTACATGTTTCAATTAGAAACTATTTTCAAGGGAAACAACAAATGTGGCCTTTGTAGACAGGTGGTCTTTGTAGACAGGTGGTCACTAAAGCAGGTTTGACTGTATATGAATTAGTAGGCAGTTTCCCGGCAAAATTTGTATCATCATGCTTAGTCATAACATATTCTTTCACATGATTGGTAATGAGAGCTTCCATTTCATTTGAAATTGGGGCGTTTCCAATACCGGTACTGGTTTTTACTTTGAATGGATGAAGTGAATATATGCAAATGATGTGAAATGAATATGTATGGAGAAGAGACTACAGAAACAAATATTAATTGTGACAAATACAAGTAGAGAATGAGTCTAATTGTTACTCTTACAATACTGTAGGCATCACTTTGGCGCAAGTCAATTTTTGCACTCTCATAAACAATGCCTCCTGTCCATCCAAGCATGAACACATACCACACAAAAATGATACCAAATGATTTGGGATAAAACACTCTTTCATGAATTTATAACAATTTACTATTCATAGATGATTTTTAAAATAATTAGCAATTTTCTAGGTGTAAACTTTATATATATATATATATATCTAGTGTGCACAGCAGTAGTGTAGTGCACCAGGTACAATACACCATGCACAATGTAGCGAATCGCCCATGCCTCACAGCTAGCAGACAAGCGAGGGTTGTGCGTTCAGCCAATCAGCGGCGCGTATTTCCATTCACTGAGTTGGATAGGGAATTCTTCTACAACTACGTGGAAAACCCCCTCCTTTAGTGCTTTACTCATTTCTTTAATAAAATTGACATTTGTTGACATTCCCCATAGACCCCTTTACAATATAATTTAATTGGATGTCTAGTGGAGCCAGACGTAGTCTCAGTGGAACAACCAAAAACTTCAGTCTCTCTAATCGTCGGTTGTTCCACTGAGGCTACGTCTGGCCCCACTAGACCTCTGATTATAGAGACTGAAGTATGGCCTATCGGGACTGTACAGAACAAATGGTTCGGTTCGACCGGACCACGATGAATGAGATATGCAACAAGATTTACATCCTCATATAACTGCTGCAATATTACAATAATTATAATAAAATTTAAAAATAACACATGAGATACAAATTGGATAATTCATATAACTATAAGTATAAGTAGGTCCGTAAATTATTCATTTAATATTAAGTTATCAAATTTTGATAGCTGTAATTAGGACAAATGACATAGATCTACCAACCTAATGAATTTACATGTACTAGCTACTAGACTCTAGCTCTAGTGAGCGAGATAATGTACATCAAATCAAAAGATTCGATTTAAATAAAGAAAATCGGGGAGAAAATGTCGTGAACGAAAAGGTGTTCATCGCTGGCTCTAACTACCCAGTACAGTACCCACACCGTACGAGATCTCTGGGTTACCATCTGTATTGGGGAATGTCAACAAATGTCAGTTTTTATTTTAAAAAATGACTCTCTACAGTCCAGATCTAGATCTAGACCCTATGCTTTGCATTCTGAACAGAAATTCACAACCAACCTGACCAAACAACTTACACAAAATAACATAGGTCTAGCCGACCCTACCCCAATAAGAGGCTAACGAACGAAAGAGACGGAAAAAATTCGGTCTAGATCTAGGCCTAGATCTAGATCTAGATCTATGTCATATGTGCATGATGTGGGACAGCCGAAATAGCAAGCATGGCAAGCAGTAACTCCGGGAAGCTCCAACACCGGCGCCGGTGTTGGAGCTTCCCGGAGTTAGGCAAGCAGCTGATTTACGCTTGTATTTGACATTATACATTGCTTTTCACTGAAGATGAAAACACCTTGGCAACATCTTATTCCCCCTCCTACTGCCACAAATCACTGTTGTATTTTCTTCCAAATTGTTGGATAATTAATTTTCAAGCTTACCTCCTTGAACGTGCACGTGTGGGACCGACATACCGAGTATCGCGGTTTTTAATGATTAGTCTCTACCGAAGGCTTTATTATCAAGTTTGACTAAAAATGAAGACGACACCAAAAAGAGCTGATGACATTTTTTTTAAAAGGTGAGTCAGGAGCTGTATAGACAGGTGCCAGTCTGGTAAGCCTAAGTTGAGATTTAGTCTGCAAGCACAAACCCTGGTCAGTCGTAAAAGTGAGTCTGCACTATAAGACTACCATAGGCCATGTACTGTACTTCATGGAATCTTTAATTACACACTGTACCAATGGAGATATCTCCATGCTGTACCCAAAAGAAATAAAAACAAGAATACGAGATTCATCCCCGTCCCATGGTGGACAGAAAAATGCAAAGTAAAGATTAAGGAACGGAACGAATACAATAACAGGTTATTGAGAGTATGGAATGATGAAAATCTAAAATTATACAGGCACTGAAAGAAGGCCGAAGCCCAAAGGATTATTAGACAGACAAAACGAAGGTTTTGGCTGGATTACACTTCAAAACTGAACAGGTTCACTTCAATCTCAGAACTATGGAATTTGTTTCGTTGTCTGAAGGGCCAATCTAAGATATCAGCACTAAAACTAGAATCTA
>BEXV01002186.1:3232-15530 GCA_003118195.1 Hemicentrotus pulcherrimus | reverse complement strand
CCGCGTACGCGCCTGTCTGAGCCATTATGGAGGGGATACAAGTTGCGTACAACTTGCAGGGGTTTCCAAGATATAGCTGCTTTTTACCCCATTCTTCAATATGGCCTTATAGCCTTAGTTATAGGCCTCCCTTTTTGTTTGTTATTTCAACCATGTTTTTTGTTTCTTGTTGTCCGAATTACGAATAGCACCACAGAAGAATGTTCTATGGTTACGCACATCATTCACCATTTCTAAGGACGGGTGCAATAAACATGCTCCAGCAGCGGCTATGTCGCACTTTAAATTCCAGAGTCATAATTTAGGAACGCTCTGCTCATTTTCCCCGAGGTAGGTAGAAACCAAGACGCCTAAATTGAAACTAACCAGAATCCCCGGCCACTTGCACGGTATACGATCGTGTTGAATTTGTTCCACATGGGTTTTATAGTACCGTACGTACGCGTACGTTGTATTTGCTGCATGCAATTCGATATGAGGCCGCAGTGCTCGAAGCATGCAAGTACTTTAGAGGGGAAAGAAAGAAAACGAGGGTCTTTAAAATCTGATGCAGTAAGACTTGAAATTCGTCAACCAGATGAAGAGGTGTGAGGCAACAGATATTCATACTACAGTCCGACAGAAGTAGGAATTTTGGAAGGACTGCGTTCCCTGCTCCCCAGCCTCGCCGCTGACTTTCCACGACACGAGACCAATTCAGAAGTAGATCTAGGCCTACTGAAGTAGAATTAACTGTCACTGTCAGTGTCAGTGTATAGTAGTCTACTAAATGACCATCAACTCAGCTCAGCCGAACTGAGCTCAATCAAGTCATGTTTCTGTGATAGTATGATGATGGAGACACCAAATAGCAGTCATCAGTTTTAAAGCTAAGTTTCAGTACTCTCATTCTCAAACCTGAAGTATTAGGCAGGATATCAATGACATGTGGTCATTTTTCTTGTGATGCCAGAAAACAATAATTTAGACTAGGGTCTAGACTAGATCTAGTGTCATTTTTTAGGGAATAAAATTACAATAAAAATGAGTCGCCAGAGAGGAGCAAAGTTGTTGGACGTGGGTGATAGGAGGGAGGTATTTGTAACTGCATTTGAAGTTGATAAGCAAGAGAATGCATTTCGATTTTGGGGACAGTTTGACAATGAATCTGTGGAGAGGCTGGAGACTTTGATGCAAGAAGCACAAGTGCATGCAGAGCAAGATGTGTTCCCACCTGTTGGATCACTTTCGGCAGGTGATACGTGCCTAGCAAAATTTATGGAAGATGGGCAGTGGTATCGCGCAAGAGTGGAGAGCGTCACTGGCAATGATGTCATTGCATACTTCATAGATTTTGGGAACACAGAGATCATTCCAAGAGTCAGAGTGAGGACTGTTCAGAAAACTAGTGTTTTTGATCTACCACCGCAAGCGACTAATTGCAAACTTGCCAATGTGGAACCTATGCTGGAACATTCATCTTTGAAGGCAGGAACATATGATTACATACGCAAGCAGCTAGAATACCAAACCTTCGCAGCAGAAGTTATTGCCAAAATTGGAGGGAACCTGGAGGTGAAGCTGTGTGATATAGGCAGTGGGAAGGACGTTGCGCAAAACATAATCCGTGATGGATTCGGACAAGCAGCTACTGGTGAAGCCAGCCCATCAAAGAAGAATGGATTCAAGACGATGGGACTGGATGTTGGCAGTCGAGATCGTGTCTTTGTTAGCAATGTCAACACTCCAAACCAGTTCTGGATTCAACAAGAGATGATGACAAAGGACTTAGATGAACTCATGAATGACATGCTGACTCACTACTCACAGGCACCAAACAGCACCTCCAAGAAGAGGCGCTTTTCGAAAGGAGACCCTTGTGTGACTACTTTTTCAGATGATGGTAGCTACTACAGAGCTGTGATCACAAATACAATGGGCTCTAACAATTATGAAGTGTTCTTTGTTGATTATGGCAACTCAGACATCAAAATAGTGGAGGATTTGTTAGAAGTGCACCCCAAATTCCTCCTCCTACCTGCAGTTGCTATCGAGTCCTGCCTGAGTGATGTAGACCCAGATTCTTGTAATTCTGATGCAACTGCAGGAAGGTTTGAAGAACTGGTGGTAGAGAAGACAGTTTGCTGCAAAGTGACCAAAAGGATTGGAGACAAGTGTTCTTTGCTCATGGTGGATCCTACAGGTGGAGAAAATGCTGACATCGCAAATGCATTGGTGAAGGAGGGGCTCGCAGGACGTCCCAGTCAGGGTAGCAGTCCACAAGCAAAGCAAAACCCTCCTCAGGGGTACAGTGCTCGCAATATTCCAGCTAGAGCTGGAGATGCTGGAGAGTCTCCAGCTAGGGAGTTGGATTTCAACCTGCCCAAGTTCAAGAAACCGCAGATAAGAGTTGGTGATCAGCTGGATGTGCAAATAACCTTTGTGAAAAGTGGAGCAGATTTTTCTTGCCACCTAATGAAAGATGCAGACAAGTTTGATCCAATGATTGATAATCTTCATCAAGCCTACTCTAATATCTCTCCTGGGGATCAAGGGATCCGGCAAGTTGCAGGAGGCCTTCCATGCTGTGTACAGTTCTCAGAAGACAACGCATGGTATCGGGCAGAGGTGACGTATGTACGGGGCCAAGATGTTGAAGTGCGCTATGTGGATTATGGCAATTGTGAGACAGTTACACCAGCTCAGTTGAAAAATCTAAAGCCACAGTTCTTCAGTCTACCTATCCAGTCTATTTCATGTAATCTTGATGGTATCTCACACACCAAGGCTTCCAAGTCCACAGAAGTGAAGGACTTCATGGATTCAACCGTAGCTGAACTTGACCTGGTGGCTACAATAGTTGGTGAGCAGAGGGGCACATATACTATTAAACTCACTGATCGCTCTAGTGGAGATAATATCAACAGTATGGTTGCTAATATGCTTCATGATAGCAGCCCCAGAGGATCACCAAGAGCAGAAATGCTGAAGGAGTACAAGACACAGACATTGAGGGAAGGAGAGGAGCTACCGGTCTTCATCGGCCATGTTGATGATCAGGGCAAGTGCTATGTCCAGAAGTCATCGACAGTTGGAGAGCTAGAAGCCCTTATGGAGCACATGAGCCAGCAGTTTGCAAACTTTGGATCTAGCATCCCAAAGTTGACAATAGGGATGTCATGTGGAGCACAGTATTCAGCAGATCAGGCATGGTATCGAGCCAAGATCACTGGCATTCGTAAGAATGGGGATGTCGAAGTCACTTTTGTGGATTATGGCAATTCTGAAATGGTGAATCCAGGTCAGATCAAGATGTTGTCTCCAGACATGCTTGAGTTACCTGCGCAGGCCATTGCCTGTCTCCTAATTGGCCTTCCTGCTGGCCAACAGACAAGTGAAGAAGTTGCCAAGCTTCAGGGATACATAGAGAGTGAATGCACCCTTGAAGTGAAAGGAAAAGACAGGATCAGTGGTGTTTACAATGTGCGCCTAATTTCAGATGGGAAGTGCATTAATGATCAGTTTAGACAGCCTGTTCAACAGAGAAGACAGGATCAGAATGAACGTATTGTAAAGTCACCCCCTCGCAGTGATGGCTACAGGTCAGAAAGATCACGTCCAGAGAGAGAGAGATATGGATCACATGCTAAGTCACCACCACAGAATGATAGATTTGGTCAGAATGAGAGGCAGCATATAGGCAAAGGCAGTCGTTTCAACAGTGATGGCAGTGGTGATGCACCAGATAATTCAAGATTCTCGAAACCACGTGGAGATAGAGCTTCGGTGTCTTCTAATGTGTCGGACAGGTCCAACAGATCTGGTGGTCGTAGTTCTCGCTCAGATGACTCAAGAGGTAAGGGATCAGGCAGAAGGTCAGATGCTGTTTCATCTCCCACTAACAAAGAACCAGCAGTCCCTCTTCAATTCAAGGAGGTTACGTTTCCATCCAAAGGAACAGTGGATGTCTTCCTTTCACACATTAATAGTCCCAGTGAGTTCTGGTGTCAAACAGCAGAATCAACGCCCCAGCTTCATAGAGTGATGTCAGAACTGCATGCCAGGTACAGCAGCCTTCGTCCAAATGACAAGAGACTGAGTAACACGACAGTTGGTACACCATGTGTTGCCAAGTTTTCAGATGATCAGTGCTGGTATAGAGCTGTTGTTGTGAACAAGTATGTCAGGAAGATAGAAGTGATGTTCGTTGACTATGGAAATTCTGAAAAAATGGCACTTAGCAACTTAAAGGAAATTGTACCTGACTTAGTGAAATTGCCAGTGCTTGCTGTCAAGTGTAGTTTGCAGGGTGACCAGGAGTGGCATAGTGCACAGATTGATGCAATGAAAGAAGTTGCAGATCAGGATGGGCCATTCAATTGTGAGGTAAAAACGGCAGACTGTGGAGTATACGAAGTAGAGCTGAAATGGAAAGGGAAAAGAATGACTCAAGAATTGAACAAGATCAAGCTACCAGCTCCACCAGTGGTGCCTCCTTCCAGGAAAGAAATGACAGCAGTGGCAGCTCCAGTCCTACAAGTACAAGAGGCTCCAACCACTACAAGGTCAACACCAGTTTTAAGTGTTAATATTCCATCAGAGCAGAAAAGCTTGGTAGTTGACCAGATTGAGGATGTTGTCATCTCCTACTGGGAAGGCCCTTTCAAGTTCTGGTGTCAATTGGCCAAGAAGAGTCCAGAGCTAGATGCAGTAATGGATGGTCTTGCTAATGCAGAGTCGCAGAAGAAAGTAGATCCATCTGCTGTAAGAGAAGGGCTATTATGCTGTGCAAAGTTTGCTGATGATGGTGCATGGTATCGTGCAAGAATCACCAAAGTCATTCCAGCTGGTTCCCCAGAAGTACTCTTCATTGATTATGGAAATCAAAGTTCTGTGCCGGTAGATGACTTGAGGGTCCTAGCTAGTAATTTGACTGTACTCCCTGCCCAGGCAATGCAGTGCAATCTCTATGGCCTCTCCCCAGCCCAGGCCCTGTCAACTCCAGCTGTAGAGAAGTTCACTGAGCTGACATCAGAGAAACAGCTGGTGGCGAAGGTCTTCAAGAATGATGTGTCCACACTAATGGTCACCTTGCATGACACAAATACAGAGAATGACATTGACATCACAGAAGAAATCAAGAAGGTTGTCGGTGATGTGAAGGAACCAAGTTCATACCCTCTTTCAGAAGTCAGCACTTCGACAGAACCTGTTTATGTTACCAATATTGATGCTAGCTCTGGCAAAGTCTTCCTTCAACTTGTCTCTTGTACTGAGGAGCTAGACTCTATAACATCTACCCTGCAATCTGTCTATGGATCATGTAGTCCCACAGAACATCAGCTTCTCCGACCTGTTCCTGGTCAAGCTTGCTGCACCAAATTTTCAGAAGATGAACAGTGGTATAGAGGTGTCATTACTTCTATCACATCTTCCACGGCTTCGGTCCTCTTCATTGACTATGGAAACAGTGAAGAAAAGTCCATTAATGAGTTGAAGCAGCCGACCGAAGACCTTCTCAAAGTGCCACAAATTGCTCTGGAATGTTGTCTAGATGGAGTGCAATTGTTACCTTGGACACAGGGGGCTGCTGATCATTTCCTGAACATCACTGCAGAGAAAGAGGTATCCTGTACCTTTTCAAGCACCACTTATCCATGTTCTGTTTCACTAAAAGATGGAGCAGTGGATATCAATGCAGAGATGGTGAAATTTACAGGTGCAGGAACAATAGCACAACCAACAGAGTATCCCCTCCCATCTGTCAGTGCAGGAGCTCATCTAGGGTATGTTGTCAATGTCGATGCTGGAAGTGGTAAAGTCTATGTCCAACGTTCATCCGCAACGGAACAACTGGACTCGGTAACAGCTATGCTGGAAGCCACATATGGGTCATGTGGCAGTGATCTTCAACTTGCAGCACCAGCAGTAAAACAGGCATGCTGCACAAAGTTCTCAGAGGATGGCCAGTGGTACAGAGGTAGCATTACCACACTCTCAGGAACGTCAGCTCATGTCTTCTTTGTAGACTATGGCAACAGTGAGGAAAAACCAGTCAGTGAGCTGATGACTCCAACCCCGCAGCTACTCAAGATACCACAGATTGCTTTGGAGTGTTCTCTGGATGGAGTTCCCAAGGCTCCATGGCAACAAGATGCTGCAGATCATCTGATCAATGCTTCAGCAGAGAAAGAACTGACCTGCTCTTTTGTATCGACCACAAGCCCTTTTGTTGTTCATCTGCAAGACAATGATGTTGACTTAAATGCTGACATAGTCAAACTAGTAAAGGGTGTAGAGAGCAAAGTTTCAGACCCAGTGGTATACTCATCTCCACAACTAGCTTCTGGAGTACAAGCAGGCTATGCTGTAAACGTAGATGCAACAACAGGAAAGATCTTCATCCAGCTAGCATCTGCAACGGAACAGCTTGACACCATCACAACACTTCTGGAAAGTACTTACAACTCCTGCAGTGAAAGTGAACATCAACTCCAGCAACTATCAGGAGGCCAAGCATGCTGTACTACATTTTCTGAAGATGAGCAGTGGTACCGAGGCATTGTCACGACAACGACCTCATCCACTGCCAATGTGTTCTTTATTGACTATGGGAACAGCGAGGAGAAGCAGTTCTCAGACTTGAAGGCTCCCACTGCAGAACTCTTGAAACTACCACAAGCTGCCATTGAATGTCGGCTGTTAGGTTTGGCAGAAGTGCCATGGCAACAGGATGCTGTGGACCATTTCTTGAACATCACCTCTGAGAAGGAGCTCACCTGCTCATTTGATGCAACCAAGAAGCCTGTCCTGGTCAAGTTGAAGGATGGTGAGAAGGACATCAATACTGACATGATGGCTCTTGTAGGTGAGAAGCCAAAGGAAAGTCCTGAAGGAGTAAAAGAGTACAAGTCCTTGAGTACCTCCCTTCAGGAGCAAAAGAGAGCTGAGATTTACATAACTGCAACCACTTCACCAAGTGAGTTTTGGATCCAGCCCCTAGCCGGAGAAGAAGCCCTTGCCATACTCATGGATGAACTGAACACCTACGCTGAGAATCCAGACACCGCTGCACTCGTCAGCCCTACAGTGGGAGCTCCTTGCGTTGCCAAGTACTCGAGCGATGAAGGATGGTATAGAGGAATTGTCACGTCCTTGGAGAAGGATTCTGTGACTGTCCGATTTGTAGACTATGGAAACTCAGATTCTGTTGGGTTGGAGGACCTGAAGGTGATAACTCCCGAGTTGATGGTGCTGGAATCCCAGGTCATACGTGGTTCTCTTGCTGGTGTCGGCCCGGTAGATGGGGGCCAGTGGAGCGGTTCAGCTGCCGAGTTCCTTGAGACTGCTGTGGCTGACAAACTGTTGCTGATGGTAGTGGTTGCTGAATCAAATGGTGAGTCAAATGTTTCTTAATACATGTCTTCAAGAAAAAAAAAAAATCATAATGTTTAGGGCTAATATACATAAATCAAATTTCTTCATGTATTTTCAGTTTTCCCCTTTTTGAGAAGGAATATGTTCTGCAAAATAAAAGGATGTAATTACCATTTTGCAGGTTTTAGTGTTGGTCCTGTTGGAATACATTTTTCAAATGATTTGATTTCTGATTAATATGTATAAAATCAAGTATATGATTTATTGTCCATATCAGGCAATTCTATTAATGCCCCATTTATTATTTCAAAGTGACAAGTAGTTGTTCCTGACATTAATTTTCATTAATCATATCATTCATGCAATGCATGTTTGTGTTAAATTCACGCCGAAAAAATTTAACGTAAGTATTTATCGCAAATGCCTAGAATAAAAACCAAGATAAGTAAGTTGATTATCATTTGCCTGAATACCGTCTCTTAATTGTGCCTGAGCTAATGTTATCTCCTCTTCCTCCAACCCTATTTTCCTTATGATCTGCACCTTACAGGTACCTTAGCAGTGAAGTTGATGGACATGGGCATGAACATCGGAGATGTGATGGTGGACAAAGGCCATGCTGTGTCTACTGCTGAAAGGGTCAGGCAGTTTCCCTCTGTTACTTCCATTGCCTCTACAGCCAGCTCGTCAGGTAATGTGGATATAGTTCTGTCTTCCAATGAATGTACCTTAGCACTCTACAGTGTTTGTACATGTATGTATCTGGGAAGGGGGGTGTAATTTAACTGTTTGATGGAACGGACATCAAAGGATAATTTGCTTGGCCTTTTGCATACATTTAGAAACTTTTACTTTGTAATGCAACTCGTTTCCTTTCAGCCCATTTGTAATTTTGGGTCACTATAGTTGAATCTTGCTTAAAATGTCCTCTGGTAAGTATTCATTATATTCAATACATGTATGTGGGCAGGTCCGTACTCTTGCAGAGCAATCCACTTCTTTCAGTCATATACAAAACAAAAATCACTGAACCTCTGAATTTTGTATGGGCATGTTCACACAAACTTCCTAAAAAAGAGTGTTGGTGTGGAACTCTGCTTGCCCTGAACTTGACCTTGTGATTTAAAAATTTTATTTTAACAAGAGGATAACCTGTTTTTGTTTGTTGCTATAACAGGTGAAGCCTTAGAACAAGCATCCCTTGATTTAGTAGAGCAGGTCCTGTCCTCAAGCCTTCATGAGCTAGGACTTGATGTAAGCGAGGACGGGATGGATCTTGCCGAAGCAGACATGGATACTGGTTTACCAGGGGTAGTAGAGGAGAAACAGGAGGTAACTTTTATTTTTTTTAAATCTCAGTCATGTCAATTGCCATATCAAATTTACCTCTTTTCCCATCCTCAGTGTCTTTCTCTCTGTTTGTCTTTTCTTTCTTTCTATATTTCTTTCTGTCTTTCTATGTTTCTTTCTATCTGTATTTCTCTCTTTCTGTTTCTGACTCTCTCTCTCTCTCTCTCTCTCTCTTCCTCTTATTCTCTCTTCCTCCCTTCCTATCTTCCTCCCTCTCTCTCTCTACATGTCTATGCTGCTTTCCATATTTATTTTATTTTATCAACAAAGCCTACATGTAGCTTCTCTTGTGTTGTAGAGCTGTGTTTTATTCATGAGCAAATAATAGCATCTGCATGTTATTTACTTTTACACAGGTTAATCCTTGAACTTTGAAATGTATGCACATTATTTAAAAATATAAAAAATACTGCTGTTTTGCTGCATCATATCTTAATGAGGCCTTGGTTCTCCTGCTTCTTCCTTCAATGGCTTGCTTTCCCTTACTCTCTTACATGCTCCCAGCCATCTATCAAAACCCATTTAGACAAGACACGCTAAACCACATCCAGAAGAAAATTGCCATGGCAAAACTCTCTGTATAAATGAGAAGCAAGAGGCAATATTTTGGGGTGAAAAGTAAACAATACAGGCAACATAGAGCCTTCACACATACTCCAACTTGAGTATTATGATAAATGTGAAGCACATGTCGCCTAGCGTTCGTCTTTCACTCTGCCCTGGCTCTCTTTTTTAAGTGGTATACAGTCTTTTGTCCGAATGGTCCTTTAATCTGCTTCATTCATTCATATCTAATACTGCCCTAGACCGAAGCCATAGCCCACATGGTGCTTGAGAATCTCCTTGCAGAGATCACAGGCAATATCCCGCCCAATCTGCTTGGTGTGCAAGTAGATCAGGTATGTCAAGTGTTGTCTACAGCCCACTGCACTCACTCTATGCTGCCTGACTATGATCCAATTCAGGAAGAATGTGCACTGGCATTCAACACAAACATGTAAAATCTGGATGAATGATGATATGAACAGAGCTGCTAACACAGTACGATTTTATCATATTTTGTATGATTTTTAAAAGTAAAAACTACAGTATGATTTTTCCTTAATAAAATACGATTTTCAAAAAAACAAAAAATTTAAATTTACTTTCAAAAAATTTGATTGTGCTTGTGTATTTTGTGTGTATGTGCCATTTTCAATGGCAAATTGCCCAATTCTCTCCTGTTAACTATACCACAAGCTTACATCTCACATCAGCAATTTGGGAGATGTTCGTTGGTTCATCGAATGCACCAGTCATGACGAAATCATGGATTTTCAACCAATGGTCAATAAAAATACATTTACATGCGGCTCATTGATTCATTGAACGATCATTCATGACAAACTCTTGCATTATTCAACAAAATGTTTGTAAAATGTACTCATGCATTATTCTTCAAAATGCCTACGAACACAGTCTTAACAAAAATTAATTACTTATCGATCAAAAATAGGATTTTTTGGGGGAAAAATGGGATTTTTGTTCTTTTGGGGTTGGCAGCTATGTATGAATAATACAATAACAAAGCCTTCAAAGGAGGAAAACCCTTCTCAGCTCAGAATCGGAGTGATGTCATTTCAGTTACACAATTGTCTATGATTTGAAGCGGATTGAGTTTTGATAGGGACTAAGAGGGGGTTGAGATCTGGGGAGAGGTGAACAATTATTTTTTCACTCAAATTTTCAGATTATCTTTAATTGTACATCTAGCATTGTAGTCACTACCTTAGCACCACTATCTCTCATCTGAAGAATGTTACAAATTTTCTTTAAACATGAGGCCTGATTTTTATGCCACATGTTTGTGTAGTCCCATACACATCTTTCTATGAACGATGCTTGTTACTTAACAAAGACTGGGCCAAATTTCTTGTCATTTTGATGACTGCAGAACCTTGCAGTACACACCAATACTTAAATTCTACATGATCAACCTCTTCCTCATCGATTCCACACCATTTCTTTCACTATGCAATCGCATAACCAGAACTCAACTTTATCTCTTTTGGTATTCATATCATTATTCAGAAACTCCTTTAGGAAGAGTACCAGTATATTTATTTAGATTTCCACATGCAATGCAACTGCAATTTCTTTAAAAATTGGATCACAGAAAGATTGTATAAGGTGTATGGGTGCGGTGAGCTTCATGGAAATGGGGCGTCTGGCACTCTGTCAACAATAAAAGGGAATTTATTTTGGGCTCAATTGTATTAACATTTTATTGTTGTCCCATAGCCCCATGTGCTTTAAATTTCTTCAGCAGAGACCACAGGCAATATCTGACCAAATTTGCTTGGTCTCCAATTACATGTAGATAAGGTATGTCATCAGTTGCCCAATGCAAATTGGTCTGTCTAGAAAAAAGAAAACTCTTAACTTCACTGATTCTTAAAATTGTGATCTCATTCCACTATCAACATGAAACAATGTTTGTTTGGTTGTTTGTTTGTTGTTGTTGTTTTTTTTTGGGGGGTGGGGTAGGCAATCTCACAAAATGAGTAAAAAGTGCAAATTTACAGATTGTTAATATTTGTTAGGGGATTTCCTTTTCTCTCCATTCACCAACTTTCCAGGTATGCCATTTTAACATTCATATAACTTTTGAAAGTCTCACTGATAACCTATAAAATTTCACTTTCATTTTGCGCAGCAGTCTCTCAGTTGTCTGTCATTTTCTCATTCGTCTTCAAATAAAATCTTTTTCCTGTCTTACCATATTTGTGGCTTTTGTGTTTCCCATTTCACCCTCTCTCTATTCTAATACTACCGAAAATCTCCGTGTATAAGATGCACTTTTTTTACCGTCGGGAAAATTCAAAAGTCGGGGTGCGTCTTATACACGGAGATTTACGGTATACTTAATCTAGGATTATTGTATCTTTTAGCTTTTACCCTAATGGTCCTGCTCCTAATCTTTGGAATAACCTGCCACCAGCCATAAGAAAAGTCCCATCTCTTGCTGTCTTCAAAGTTTTGTGGAAGATGCACTTGTCTTCAGAAGATTTTGAATAGTTTTTGGTCGTGTAACCATAAAGTACATGTAGCACTGTTAGTTTTTGTCTCGCCTGCGTAGCAAAAAGCGAGACATAGGCGCCGCTTTTCCGATGACTGCGACAGCGTCAACATCAAAAACTTAACCTTAGGTTTGTGATAAAATTTGGAAGTATAAGTTGTTAGTCAATGAAACTTGGACTATAGGGTTATCAGGCATCCCCAATCGTGTGAGTAGAATTTCAGGTCACAAAGTCAAGGTCAAAGGTCATTTCAGGTCAACAGACTTGGACTTTGTTGTGGCATCAACATCAAGATTTTCAAAATGCTTCTTCCTCGTTATTTTTCAACCGATTTTGATTCTGATTGTTTTATATGACTGGGCTTGGAAAGAGATTTAAAACTTCTACACAGAATCGTGAAATTCATTATCTATGCTAATTTATGCAAATTTATTCGAAATCACAAAAAATGCTTCTTCTCCTTAATTTCTCGACCGATTTTGATTTGGTTTGCTTTATCTGGTAGAGCTAACTTTGGTACACTAAACTTCTAC
>BEXV01002185.1:48726-65634 GCA_003118195.1 Hemicentrotus pulcherrimus | reverse complement strand
GCAGTTAGAAAGCAACAGAGGAGAAAAGGGCGATTAAATAGCCGATTAAAAGAAGAGAAATAGGCGATTAAATTCTCATTCTATCGATGTGACACCGATGAAACGTGCAGTTAGAAAACGTTCGGGAGAAAAAGGCGATTAAAACAGCGATTAAAATGGTCAAAGGTCGCAGTATACGCGCGCTTTATCGTAACCAGCTGTGTTTGTTGACTTATGGTTGAACATGCTGCATGCTAGCTAGATTACGCAATAATTCTTGACTTCCGGCAAGGGCTCGCCACAGCGAGTGAATTTCACGGGCAGTTAGAAAGCAACAGGGTGAAAACTGCGGTTTCACCTTTGTTTACAAAAGGAAAATTCAATCAGTATTTTCATCGGTGTCACTCCGATAGAGTGCAGTTAGAAAAGGGTATAAGATTTGATGACAGTCACTGTGACTGATGAGAAACTTCTACTTTAAAACATGCTACAAGTTGTGCAAGGAAACTTCCCAATGTAAGAAATATTACAGTTCAGAATAAATTAGATTACTCAGGCACACTTTGATCAGCTATTCAAACATTCTTTTTTATTTGTGTATTGCAAGAAATACAATTGTGAATATCAAGAAATTGCAATTCATGCCTATATGAACTTTGAATACTTAAAGCCAATTTTTTACAGTAAAAGAAAGGAAATAAATAGCTAATGGTGTACTTGATTTCTAAGTAATAAATACTGAAAAAGTATTATGTGCAAACCATGTTTAAAAGCTATGAAATACATATGTTGCATTTTACATAAAAGGCACCAATTAAAAACAAAATACACTGCATAAATATATAATACATTTTAAAAGTGTAAAAATAAACTAATAATAACCAAGATTGTCATAACAGGAAACAAAATGATATATTTTATCTACAATATCTTTTTTGATTTAATCGCTTCCAAGTTTAGAAGCAGCATGAGATTGGATAATAATATGGGACAAAATTAGCCTATTGCAGCTTTCATTTTGTCTTCAAAGCGCACTTGTAATACATGAACATACTATCATTGACCTACTGTACTCCATGATACTTTGCACTACAGTTTTGTTGCTCCTAATTGCTCACTCTCTCTCACACACACACACACACACACACACTCTCTCTCTCTCTCTCTCTCTCTCTCTCTCTCTGTACTTTATATGTCAATCTTGTTACCTTTTCTTACCAGTAATTCTAATATTTTTTTCATTCATTCAATTATAAGATAATCTTTTTTTCACAATATACATCTAGCAGGCAGAACTTGGCATAGATCATAATTCCACATTGGCAAATTAACCTTTCAACAAAAATCGATCGAAATATACATCACAAAACATACAAAACAAATTAAAAAGTACATTCCATTAATCAGATACCATGAATATACCATAAAACAAACTAAAAATCACAATTGCCAGTTTAGCATCACCAACTACCACTATAAAGCAATCAAAACACTATCTTTATAATAACATTTCTACTTTTATAAAGATACCAGCAACTTATCTACAAATAAAAATGCATCACAGTATTTGTTTGTACCAGTATTCACATTTTCAGCTGCTTTTCATCTATTTCTTCTTCTTTCCCACTATTTCTTTAAGTACTTCCAGATATTTAATCTTCTTTCGAACCTTTTATAGAATCTTAATGTAAATACTTTAAAAAATCTCCATAGGAATCAATGATTTTTTCCTGATATGCATGCTGCCACATTTGAGAGTTTATTTGAGCACCTAAAAGCCTCTCCCCCTTCAATTTTTTTAACATATTTTTTTTTTGGATACAGATATAATTTAAAACATTTAATGTTCCTTCAAAGTCTCACAAGTGTACACTACAGAATGTAGTGCTGGCTTCCTGGGGCAAAATGAGGTCAGGAGTTGTGAATACCGGTACTACCACCATTTAGAGTTTGAAGGTTTCATACCACTTCAGCTATGTACATGTATGTATTAATAGTCACTTACAGCTATCCGACTATTAAAGGTAATGCAAAGTTTTGGTATGGGGTCATGAATTTGGTTCAAATTAACATATTCAAAGCATATGCGATCCTATATTATTCAGTGATCGTTTTCGCGGTCGAAATCGACTCTAAAGTTATGAAATGTAAATAATAAACACTTTATGTTGAATAGCTCCCTCTCAAGGTCAAGATATTAATTAAGTTATAAAACAATGTTTATTGACTAAAATCGACCGATCAGCTATTCCCGTTCGGAAATTATATACTACAACTACATATTCTGAGATTTTCAGGGTCGCAGCTACCATTGTACGGCCGTAGGAGCTTTTTGAAATTCATCAACATTTATCTGGAGCACCGATAAATCTTTATATTCAATTTTTTCTCGAAAGCAGAAGTGTTTTAGGGTCTAAAATTTCTAGTGCTTTTGATACATCAACAGGGGCATTAAAATATATCAAAATTGTAAAGAATCACTATCCACCCATTTTTCAAAATTTCCCAAAACTTTGTAATACCTTTAATACATATATTCTACTTCCGGTTGTTTCTTCCATGAACATTCTTCCATCGTTAACAGAGTCTGAATACATTTGGGCTTTACAGTATTTTAGAAAGATATGCCTCTTCTTAATCCGAACACATTAGGGCTTAAGTTTACAGTGTTTTAGAAAGATATGCTTCTTAATCAATCCTGCCAAGTTTTTAAGACAGTAGAACAGTACGGGTATCTATAAAATAATACCATCACAGAGTATACGCACACTATAACTGATCACCCGATTGATAGACAGAGTAAACATACCTCTAAGAGGACCAGGCAATCTGCTGCCCCTGCACTTTTGAACACTATCACATCGCATACGAAGGAAGCATCCACAAATTATAACTTTAAACCCTCCTTAAAACATACCGTAAATCTCTGTGTATAAGACGCACCTGTGTACAAGACGCACCCCTATTTTTTTTGGGGGGGGGGGGAAATTAAAAAATTTTGTTTTTCTTGTTTTGTTGCCGAAAACCCACGCGGAGACAGACCTTCATTTTACATCGAGGTGCAGTTGAAGTTGTGAACTTGTCACAAATAATAGTAATAGGCTTCATGATACGAAGTGTGCCTCTTCGCATCACCTAGCAGAAGCACTATGTTCTATGCCAAACATCAATAGTCATGCATTACTTTCAAACCAAGATGACAGACAAAGTCGAGTGTTGTTGTAGTTTCCGAGTGGTGAGTCAACACACTGATTACTGAGCTGGGAGACATTGCCAGGCATAGCGCCATAAATCGAAAACAAGAAATATAAACAAAAAAAAATAAAAAAATAAAAAAACTGTTTTTTTTCTGTACCTGTGTATAAGACGCACTCCCAACTTTCAATTTTTTTCGGCGGCAAAAAAGTGTGGCTTATACACGGAGATTAACGGTACTTAAAATGCATTTTGACTGAGTTACAATGAAGCATTATCAGCACCTTTTTCTCTCTTCTATATTTTTCTTCCTTTAGCGCATAGAGACGCTACACCAATGATGTGCGTTATAAAAGGGGGCTGAGGTATTAATAAGGAAAAGAACAGGTGTTTCCTTCCAGATAACGATATAATGGTACAGAGTGAGCACACAATCCCTTTGTATGTATTTGTGAGACTGCTGCAAACATGCATTTAGAGGTGTCGTGGTCTAGCTGATATGTCACCCGACTGTGAATCTCAAGGTCCGCGGTTCAATTCCCGCCGCAGCACTATAATTTCCTTTGGCAAGACATTGATCTACATTTGCCACTCTCCACCCAGGTGTTAAATGGGTACCCGGTAGGATGCGAAAGCTAATGTGGTTAGATTAGCAAGTGTGCGCTTGTAAAAATGACGCCTGGCTGGAATGCTCCCCAGGGAGTGGAAAATGTGCATACATTGTGTGCATGCCTGAATCCAATGACCGGGGTTATAATATACCTATCAGTAAAGCGCTTTGAGAGGGCCTCCGGTCCTGAAAAGTGCTATATAGGAACAAGCTATTATTATTATTTGCAAGTTATGGGCAGTTTGAAAGTCAATAGGACAGTACTGGTATCGGCGATTTCCTTCTCTACAATCTGAACACATCATGCCTCCTAGAAAGACGTAAACATGCCTCTAATGAGTTTTTAGCGGTCAGAAGGTCAGGGAGACGGTACTTGTGTCGGTCACTTGATTGATACGCTTGTACTCCAGGAACCGCCTCCTCCCGTCAAGGTAAAGCATGGACTCTGAAAAGACAACGGAAATGATAGATGAGATTACTATTTGTCATGGTGATGGTGCTAGGTATGATAGGTGCAGTAGTTATACTGATTAAAAGATGCTTTTGAAATATCCAGAAGATTATACCATGTGATTAAAAGAGCCTTTCCCCGAATAAATAAATACACATCGAACATGACAATATATTCTCTAGGCATTAGTTAGTTTTTAAAGTTTGTGCTTGGGGTTGTGATTGGATTTTAGATTAAAGCTAGGGATGGGGTACCTTTGCCTCAGATTCTTTAACAAATCCTGGATTTAGCTCATGGAGGAGGAGGAGGAGGAGGAGGAGGAGAAGAAGAAGAAGAAGAAGAAGAAGAAGAAGAAGAAGAAGAAGAAGAAGAAGGAGAAGAAGGAGGAGAAGGAGTAGGAGGAGAAGGAGAAGAAAGAAAAAGAACAAGGAGGAGAAGGAGAGGAAGGAGGATAAGGTGTAAGAGGAGAAGGAGGATAAGGAGTAGGAGGAGAAAGAGAAGGAGGAGGAGGAAAAGGAGAAGAATCGAGGAGGAGGAGGAGGAGGAGGAAGAGGAGGAGGAGGAGGAGGAAGAGGAGGAGAAGGAGGATGAAGAGTAGGACAACAACTAAGATAACATGAAGATCAAGTTCTTACCACCATATGTCTTAGGCCACACTAAGGGTACTGGATTCTCTGTTACAATGGTAAAATGAAAGACGTTGGTCGTATCATGGTCTCCTGTTCGGGGGTCAACCACCTCAGAGTGAACCCTGATTTCCATGTAACATCCCTCTGTATACGCAATCTTGGAAATGACAAAGAGAGCAAATAAGTGTGACAGTAACTTTCTTCAATAATGCTAATATATTGGACAGTGGTATGGCTACAGGGATGCATGAGGGGGCACCTGATATGCTTTATACACAGGTTATTATTGTTGTTACCTCAACACACAAAAACACATAAAAATATAATTTTGTTATGCAATAATCAGTGACCCTCATCCTTACAAAATCAATGATGATCGTTCTCTGTTAATACTTTTCATAACAAACGCTTGTATCATTAAAAAAGCAGATGGCCATTGATGAAGTTTGAAAATGACTACAGTAAGTTTCTGCTTTAAAGGCATCACTTAACAATGTTAACTCTGAGATGCACGGCCCTACCTTTTATCAGTGTCTGTATGGTGTAATATTGAAGCTCTAAAAAAAGTGTGCTTCAAAATGATAAAGAAGTGCCTCAACAAAGTAAAAATCTTTGAGTGACCGGTTTTACCATACTCGTTTTCCCCATTAGACTGTAGTGTTATGAAAACTGCTAGGAAAACGCAAAATTTGATTTCTATTTCCAATCATAAATATCCTTATAATCAGACAGGTGATCGGCTTGTAAAAGTCATGGGGTTCCTGACTGACCTAAAGGTTTATAATTATCATTGCAGCATCAGCTAAATCCAGGATTTTGTTTCAGAATCTGAGACAAAGTTACCCAATCCCTTTAGCATCACAACTCACCTCAGACAGAAAGAAGAGGAATGACCCCACTTCGACTGGTTTCTGGAAGAGAATGTTGTCGATGGCTGCTATGCGAATCCTGCCGTGGCTGTGGGGAGACATTTTTTTTTTAAAGAGAGTAAACCAAGTAAGCCTTAGTTTGCAATGAATGACAGATCAGGCAGACTTCTACTTTGTTCTGTACAATCACAGGATAAAAATTATCACCTACAAAAAAATTAGAAGAGAAAAATTCACCAAAAACTTTTGATTCCTTCTTCACACACATACAACCAGGACAGGAATTTCAGATAAAAATAATACCGTAAGAAGAATCAGAACAAATATTTTAAAAAAATTGAATCTTGGTTTTGATGTGGAAAAACCTTCATGCAAAATCTTTACATAAGGCCTAAAAAAAAAGAAGAGATGTTGTATTGCCCTTTAGGTGCCAAAAAATGTGTCGGTCGGTCGGTTGAAAATCTTGTTTGAATTTTTACTTTTTAAAACTTTTTCTTCTCCCTCTTTGGGCTGATATTTTTAAGTTTTTAATGCTTTAAAAAAAAATCTCAAAAAAACTGTTTAAAAAAAAAAAAAAAAAATTAAAAGCCGACCGTAGATTACAACATTTAGTTTTGTATTCAGGGTTTATGGGGACATCATAAAAAGCTGTCCCCATATGGGATTGCGAACATTCTGAGGATAAAACTCACGAGTGTAGAGTTGCACTGGCAAAGGCCAGCTCCAGGGCTTGGCGCATCAGGAAACCTCCAAAGATCTTGTTAAATAGATTCCTCTCCTGTGAGAAATAAAAAAAACCCATGAAACTATCCTCATTTAACAAACAATCTCCACAAGTGGTCACTTAATTGATAAGTGATGGAATTAGCTTATCGTCATTAAATTTATTTCCACAAAGATTTAGCAAATTTTGACCACATTCAAAGGAGGCACAATGGCTCAGGGGTATGTAAAGCAGCAGACTTGTACCGAGAAGGTCCTGACTGACACCAATATACCTCTTTCATGAATGTACGATACCACGCTTCCGTACTGCATTTAAAAAGTAAGCAGCAGCTATGATGAAGGTCTGGAGAAGCTTGCAGCATAGGAAGCAAAAGCTTACCAGATTAGAGTAATATGATGGGGGTTGTCTGTCCTGACGCTCACAAAAATAAGGCAATCACTTCCGTATTAGTTGACTTGGTATTTATAGGAAAGTATGCGTCAAATAGCACTATATAACCACCGCAAATATTTGTCTTTTATAATATTGTCTAACATAAATCTTAAAAGACTTGTTAACTATTTGCATGTAAACTTCTTCATATCACCGATTTAAATCAACTGTCTGGATACACAACCTGTGCGGACACACAACGTCTGGGTGTACCTTGAGGTAGAATAGGTACTAGTAGTGTGTGAGAAACCAACCGCCTCCCAACATTACAGGGCCCAAAGAAGAATACCATTTCATTTACTGATGGAGCCACCCTGATCAAATAAAACTAAGTTGAAGATAAAGTTGAGTTCTGGCCATGCGATTGCATTGTAAAAGAAACATTGTGGAATCGATCAGAAAGGGTTGATCATCTAGCATTGACAGGTATTGGAGAGTACTGCAAGGTTCTGGAATCATCAAAATGATCAGAAATTTGGCCCAGTCTTGTTAAAGTTACAAGCACTTTACACAGAAAGATGTATATGGGACTATGCGACATGTGCGCGACACGTGCGCCATATCTATCAGGTCTCAATAGATATAATAATTTACCAAATATATCAATAAGTAGGCGGTTTCTCGGCAAAATTTGTATCATTGGGTATTAGGCAAAACATGTTCTTTCACATGATTGGTAATAAGAGCTTCCATATCATTTTTTGCAAGGTGGGCGTTTCCAAAACTGGTCTTTACCTTTAAGTCTAATCAAATCAAATCCTGTCAATCATGTAACTTGATCCACTGATTTTTACCTGTGGGAAGCAGATGATGACATTCTTGAGTTTGGTTTCATCCATCCATATAGCATTGTCTGGTTTGATACGATGAGAGAATGACGATGCCCTGAAAAGGAGATGAAAAGCCAAGGCATTAATCTTCATTTGCCACACTCGACCCAGATGAGGTGAATGGGTACCTGGCAGGAATCAATTCCTTGAAATGCTAGAGCGCTGTCCTGTCATCTAGGCTAAAACCGGGGTAATAATTAATGCGCCTCAGAATAGAATTGCTAGATAGACGGCACTATAGAAATGCCTATAAATATAAATAATAATCATTAAATAATTCAACCTATGTAAAAACAGGCCTCCTTCAGGTTGTACGACACGTACTTGCTCCAGTGACAATAGCCCTTCACCCCCTTAGTTAATATCCTACACTAACTGCATTCCTACCTCAAACCCTGGATCCAACATTATTCCCATCCTTCACCCTCACATTTGACCTAACCTTAAAACCGAATTTCAACCCAGACCCTTACCCTTTATCTTTGATGAAGAGAGATTGTCATCAGAGTATATGTCTGAGTATCCTCCTTTAATTACATTTCTTATCTTACAGCCCTCTCCTGTCTGTCTGGGGTCAGGTCACGTCCAGAGCTAGGTCAATTAGTCAACAGGAGGTCTCTCCTAACTGCGATTGAGTCCAGTCCAGTCTAGTCAGAGATCTATACATAGTTTACTCAATTCGTTACAAAACTGGTGCAGGTACATCCCCAAAAGGGAGTGATTCAACAAAAATCCGACTTATGATCTCTCGCTCATCGGTCGTGGTGGCAGTCTTCAAAAGTGAGGCCTTAACTTTCTCCTGGGGTCAAGTCCAAAGTTGAGTCAGATTAACAGGAGATCAAGTCTCAAAATGAGTCCCTTTATACTGTGACTCGAGTCGAGTCTAGTAAACTCATGATTCGAGTCGCCACACTAATCATACATGTACATACCCTACGGGTAGTGATTCCACAAACATCTTGTGTATGATTTCTCGCTCCTCTTTGGCGGGGGCGGTCTTCAACAGTGAGGCCTTAGATCTCTCCTGTCTGGCTACCTTCCTCGCATTGCCTGCAATCAGTTCCGCTGATTCTTCCTCCGACTCGGCAATCAATGGGTTGATAAAGGCTGGTCTGGAAAGGAAAAGGAAAGAATTCGAGAGAAAGAAGAAATGGATGATAAATTGAAGAAAGGTGTACCAGAGAGACAAATGATTCAAATGATTTTATTTCTCATGCAAAACGTAATACAAGAATAATTATATCACATTAAATATGCAATGAAATGAGAAATGTAATGGAAAAAGCACAAAAAAGAGGAAATAACTTGAAGCAGAGCTTGTTGAAGTGTTATAAAGTTCCTCAGATGCTGTTTTATGTGAACAGGGTGGCTCCATCAAACTTAAGCTTTTATTCTTTGACAGGTCCTGTTATATTTCAGACAATTTGTTTATCATTTATTTTCCATTTATATTGGCCGATTTTAGCTTTCTGATCACTCTTGTGGTGAGGTGCGAGACAAAAATCTTTATTCTTTCTCTCTTGATTCGCTCTTCTGAACTTTAAGGGAAGAAGTGCGTGTTATGCTATTAAGTTACAAGACAGCAACAATATTCATATCAAACAGGCAGCATAATTGCTCTAGGGGTTACTATTATCAATATTTCATTATTTGCAAGAGAAAAAAAATTGACCTTTCACCTTTTGTTGAGAGGATCCCTAGCAACATTGACGATCTTGGCCTCCAAGATCTTAGAATATGAGTTGTCAATCATCTGAAGAGAAATGACATTAGACATGTAAGACATTAACAACTTTTGAACATATAAATGTATCTCAGAGGTGCCAACCTTGTGCGACCAAAAAAAGGAACCATGAAAGCAAAAAAAGGAATTTCAAGCACCAAAAAACAACCCCAAAAAAAAATAATAATAATAATTTTTGAAGAAAAAACGTACTACCGTATTTTGGAGGAAAAAACAGAGTAATTCCAGCAAAAAACGAAATGGTTGGCACTTCTGGTATCTCCTAGTTCATATTAGTGTACTATGACTTTACAAATCATGAACTGACTTACATGTACACAAGTCAAATCCATGTTTATCCTCTTTGTCAATAATCAAGTATTTTCAAAATGTGACCATGTGTTTTTTCTACCATACTTCTATTTACTGTTACAGTTACAACATGCTACTACCGGTACTCTTTTATACTAAAAACTGGCTCATTAACCTCAAGTTTTAAAAAGTTGCCACTTCACTAATCATAGGAAAAGCCCACAAATATTACATGATCCAGCTCCAAAAGATTTGAAAAGGGGATACACTTTAGGTTGGTGGGGAAATATCGATGTTTCCTTTAATTTCAACATTTCCAACCACTAATATAGATGATGCATATCACATTCCTCACAAACTTAAAGAAAACCCAGTGCCTGTGTAAAACTACTATCAAAAGTCCCTTTGATAATGTCCACACTCACAGCTTATTAAAGATGATTAATACGGGTGAATAGTAATCAAACCATCTCATTCATTGACCTCTGACCTGTTCAAGGTTGATGGTGACCTCTATCGATGTTTTGCCAACCCAGGTCACGTGACCAGTCAGCCGTAGATCCTTGTCAGGTATGATGTCAATGGTGCTCATGTCTGACAAGCAAACGTGAAAGATGAAATGTGCAATAGGGATAAAATTATTCCTGTTTTGAAGTCACCACAAAAGTAACTGTCAACAGTAAAAGTACTTCTTGCTCCCAAGGCTCTTATACCGGTAGTCCTAATAAAAACATAGATAAGGCGGCACTTTGGATTTTGACCGGACTTTCAGACAGCTTTGTAAAGATCAGTTATTTCTGTATCCTAATTCCTAAGGCCCTTAGGCACATAATTTGAGACAGCATTGAGATTATCTGCAATGCTCGATCTTGCTGCTAAGATCCTTCGAGTGGTCAACATTTGATGTTGGTAGTACAGACTGACACAGTGAACTAAAACTAAAACTATTGCACAAGTGAAGGCATGGGAAGCGAGGATTGTTGAAGTATCTAACTATGACTCCCAATAAACTACTCCGTCTTAGAGACAGTGGGTTGCCTTTACACACTGAAGCTGTTATATTCTGGTTTCTCTCATGCTGCAAACATTCAGCCTTCTGGGATTGTTTCATCTCTTATCATATGTTTTTGCTCAAGAGGTGGCGCTGCACCTCTTTACAAACAAAAACAACAAATGTCTGAAAGTAACACATGCCCCAACGTGTACTCACTTATTCAAGTGTTATAAGATACATACATGTGAAGAACACTATTGAAAAAAAGAATGTTATCTCTTGGGGGATTATAATGTTGATCTTATTAAGTTGGATTCAACCCCAAACATAAATGATTTTCTTGAATTGATGCTCTTAAATTGTTTTCATCCCTCTATTTTAAATCCAACTAGAATTACCACAGATAAAGCTTCACTTATTGATAACATCTTCTCTTCTTACAAACCTTAATCAGCCACATAGATGAGTTTTTATGCCATTTTTATGCCATAAGTTCCAAGAAAGTACCACAAAAAGTGAAGATTAAAAGGCATTTTTATTTTGTCATTTTTATTTTGCTGCACTTTTATTTTTTCTTGTTGTTGTTACATAGGCGGTTCGCCACTTCATATCGGGTTGGGGCTTAACCCCTTGGCTACCGAATTATTTAATTCCCATAGGCTTAACACAGGGACCACCAGGTTCCAGTAAGCAATGGCTTAACCTACCGATTCTGTCTACAAGGCCAGTCACAATCACAAGTGGCGAAACCTCTATGTCTTTGGCTGGCTTGCTGTGTCTGTAGCATAACCACACTGTGAGAACAAAATGAGAGAGATGGAGAGTGTGATTGGTAGATGAATAATGAAAGATATATGTAAGGGAACATATTAGCAGTGAAAAGAGAAGACAGCCGGAAGAAAAGGTGAGAGAGAGGGAGAGAGAGGGAGAGAGAGTTATAGGTAGATGAATAATGAAAGATATATGTAAGAGAACATAATAGCAATGAAAAGAGAAGACAGCCGGAAGAAAAGGTGAGAGAGAGGGAGAGAGAGGGAGAGAGAGGGAGAGAGAGGGAGAGGGAGAGAGAGTAATAGGTAGATAAACAATGACAGATATATGTTAGAGAACATAATAGCAATGAAAAAAGAAGACAGCCAGAAGAAAAGGTGAGAGAGAGGGAGAGAAAGAGAGAGAGAGAGAGAGAGAGGGAGAAAGCTTAGGTACAGAACACAAAATGAAATATTCATATACAATTACAATGACATATGGCCTTTGGCCTCTCTTTTCTCTTCATTGCGAAAGCATTCAATGACAAATGTAAGGAAGAAAGTCCACCTTTAAATTTGAGGGGAAAAAATATATTGTGTTTTGCTCATGTCTGTCAGGTATGTCACTCCTAGCACTCCAGGGTTATGACCTTATGACCTATGACCTTAGTATAAAGCAACGCAGCTGTGATGCTGCTTTAACATTAAAAAATGTCCTTACTACCGAGTAAACATTGACTATACGTGTACTTGGATCCAGATCACAAAGTGTACCTCTGGATTTTAGGGGTAGGGGCTGTGCTGGGGCTTGAACCCACAATCTTCACATCTCCAGAGTCCAGTCTGGGGAGTGTTTCACAAAGTCCAAGATCGACTTTAAGTCGGACTTAACAATGGCAGGCCGTTCATGCCACTGTTTGCTCTCACAATTTACTGGCAATGGTCTCTCGAGGGACTTACAAATCATGGTCACACATCTACAGACTTCAGCTTTTTTTGATCTGTCATTATTGCAGGAAAAAATATCTAAAGATCATAATTGAGAGACCAATGGTGAGAGCAACCAGTGGCATGAATGGCTTGCCATATTTAAGTCCAACTTAAAGTCGATCTTAGTCTTTGTGAACACTCCCCCTGGTGTTTAACCATCTTTGACTACAGCGCATCTGCAATACTCACCACCAAACATATCAATGTCTTCCAGTATCCTTCCAATACGGATGCTGTTATACATGTTGATGTATTTGTCTCTTTGGGTAGGGTCAGAGAGCGGGATGCAGATCTCATCGTAGCTGTCGGACATTCTCCGGGGCTCCAATCCTGCCTGGTCCTGGGCCAAGAGGCTGGACAGTGCTGACCGGTCGGCCTTCTTCCCATCCAGACTGGATAATGAAGGTCAAAGGTAATATGAATGAAGGTTAAGGTCATATGGATGAATGGACATGAATGTAAAGTTTCTTTGGATTTTATTTGAGTACTACTATCTTCTAGTCTACCCCCCCCCCCCCGAGAGATATTGGGAATAGAACCTTCTGTTTTGCATCAGAAAGAATAAAGTACTTATATACATGTAATAAGACAAATACAAATAATTTTAAGACTATTCAAAATTATGACAATTATTTTCTATTTTCAATCAATTTTTATTATAAAACAAATAAAAATACTCCTAATTTCAAATGATATAATTGAATAAAGTTGATTCTTTTTCTCACAATCTCCCAATTTTTTTAATACAAAAATGTTAACCATACACTATCTACGGTATACATACTTCCACTGCTTCTGGGCTCCAGTAAACTCCACCATTTTCTTCCTCACTACAAACATAAATAAAACAGAAACATCCAAAGAGAAACATGTGAGTTGTAATCATCAGTAGACGTAAACTTATTTCAAAGTATTGAAGTACCAGGCACTTAACGTTTGTTATTGTATATATGCATATAAATTGTACTTGTGTTTTTTATAAATCAGATGTGAAAATAAAACTTGAACTTGAAGGTTAGGGTTAGGACTTAGGGTTAGGGTTAGGATAAGAGTTAGGATTTGATATAGACAGCAGGCTATAGTGAAACCTGGATCAAGAGCTGAAGCTAGGAAGTCACTTCATGTAGTAAATTGACCTTAGAGCAAATTGTTGCTGGATCAATTGGCATCAGAGCATTTGTCGGATAACACATTATACTCACTCTGTTTGACTGTGAGGATCTCTCCCTCCTTCTTGCTAAAGCTGATGATGCATCTCTGAGGCTGTCTCCTAGTTCTTCTGAAACTAAGGAGTGTTTGGTTGCTAGGCAACCTCGATGAGAACCCTCGCCTGCAACACGGAACCAAAAAAAAATAGCCATAATGGATTGAGAGATGGTGAATACTGATATACAATGAATGTTCTGACATTATTTATATTTGTATCCCCAAAACTAAGGCATGATTAGCCTTAGGGCTTTTACTATGCTATCTTAGACTTGAACCTTTTATCTGGAGTCTTCAAAAGAAAAGAAAATCAGTAGAGTCGAATATGATGCTAAGCACAATATTTCCGAGAGAAGAAGGAGCAGTAGACTAGTAAAGGAGGGGGTTTTAGGTCTAGATCACTTTAGACAAAATCCTATTTTTGGGACTCTTTACTTCCTATTTATGATCATTTCTTGTTTAAATCATGAAGCAAATATTACTATTAATGCCTAGTTCTACTGAAGCCGAATGTCACGCTTTACATCGGCGATCAATGCGGCATCATTTTTTCAAAAATCTCACGATCTCCTGAGATATGTTATGCTAAGTTCATACCTACGCCGAATTGATGGCGCATTAAATCGGCGGCAAAGCGTAACAAAGCTTAATTAAAGCATAAATACCATAATAGAGCGTGAGAAAGCTTTGAGCAATTCGGGACATTTGGCAAGAGCGCCAAAAATTTAAACTCTGTT
The DNA here is from genome assembly GCA_003118195.1 of Hemicentrotus pulcherrimus. Classification (NCBI taxonomy): domain Eukaryota; kingdom Metazoa; phylum Echinodermata; class Echinoidea; order Camarodonta; family Strongylocentrotidae; genus Hemicentrotus; species Hemicentrotus pulcherrimus. Next base: position 51,201 of record BEXV01002185.1, on the reverse strand, counting down.
AAGCTTTCCTATGCTTTGAGCAAAGCTTTGATAAGCTTTGTGACGCTTTGATAAGCTTTAATACGCTCTCCCTGCTTTACGCAATTCGTGAAAGAATGCATCGAAATCAATATCCATGTTGAAAGTCTATTTTAACTCTCGCTGCGCTAGCGCTACGTACGCTACGTACGCAGCGCTAGCGCAGCGACAGTTAAAATACGTCTCGCAAGACTTTCAACATGGATGTCGATTTTGACCCATAATTTCTTTAAAATGGACCATAAAACGGATTATTTCAGTCAAGTTGGTAAGTGGAACCGAAAATGTTAAGCCTTANTAAATGATATAATTGAATTAAGTTGATTTTTTTTTCTCAAAATCTCTCAAATTTTCAATACAAGATTGATAACCATAAACTATCTATACATACCTCCACTGCTTCTGGGCTCCAGTAAACTCCACCATTTTCTTCCTCACTATTGATTCAAACATAAATAAAACAGAAACATTCAAAGAGAAACATGTGGATTGTAATCGTCAGTAGATGTAAACGTATTTCAAAGTATTGAAGTACCAGGCACTCAAGGATTTTTCAACAGATTTATCTAAAATATAAAGGTGAGTTCTGGTCATCCAATTGCATTGTGAAAGAAAATGTGTGGAATGGATCAGCAAAAGTTGATCATGTAGTACGTAAGTATTGGTGTGTACTGCAAAGTTCTGGAGTCATCAAAATCATAATAAAATTGCCCCAGTCTTGGTAAAATAACAAGCACTGTACACAGAAAGATGTATATGGGACTACACAAATGGTGTCGGGGCTACTAACTTTGATATCCTAATCTTTCTATATGCTCATTACTCAGCCAGTATACATGTTCTACCAAAATTGTTTGGCAAATGACATTCAGTATGATTTTCGTTTGATTCTGTGAGAATTGATTTTGTTTTCTTTACCAGAACTCACCTTTATCTTTAACGAGGAAAACTGAATGATGATCATCGTGGTAACCTTACTGGCCTAATAAGCTAGTTAGTAACTTAGTAGATGGTACAGATGACCTCAATTTGTACATGCAATTTTTACTGTTTCTGTGGACATGCATTACTAGAAATACTTGGAGATAGTTTTCATGGCGGGTCACATACATGTACAAATCATTTCTTTTAGCTGAACATGCCCTAACTGTAATTACAAACTAGCCTGTTACTTATGACTGATAGAGTATCATAAAACTTAGAATTTTGAGTATATTCTAGTGTGATCAGCAGTAGATGTTGGCATATATTATAAAATAAAGCTGCTGTTTCGGATGGGAAAGAATGGGACTATAGGAAATGACATCCTAACGATATTACACTGAACAGCTCATTTTAGAGAGCATTCCTTTAAACAAAAAATCTGAAGAGTTTATATGACCACAAAACATGAACGCCCCATGTCAAACCAAACAACCGATTTTAGTTTGCATTCCTTCTCAAGCAGGGTCATTCATAAATAGATAGAATCTTGAAAGTTGGAATGCATTTTCTTTGAAATCATAAAATATTGAGGGACAAATTTGTGATACTTGTACACATGTTTGCTTAAAGGTAAATCCATGGAGCTCCAAATAGTTTCCTCCCACAGGCAATCTCTGTGGGAAGGATTTTTGGGGTGTTCCATGATCTGACCTATAAATGAGTATGATATCCATTGCCCAAATTAATCATCACTACTCTATGTTGGAAATAAAGAAGTCCATGGTGGTATGAGAGCAAAAACTACAAAGGAGAAGCAGTACTACTGCCACTCCTAAATCCTTCGTGAATATGGACAATCATCTTCTGATACAGTCAACTACTTCATAAAAGCACATTACTCATGATTTTGGTGGAGGTTCCTTCAATTGTCTGGTACCACAGAAATTACCCTGCTCTCATGGTGATCCATTTTGGCAGAGCAACAATAGCTCTGGTTTTAAGATCATCAAAGATAGAGGGTTAGGTTTATGATTACAATAAGGTTATATCTTTGGGAATAACCTTGATAGGCCATTGGCCTATGTTTTTTCCCCACCGCATTATGATTTAAATAGAAGATGTTTCATTTTAACGTTTGTTATTGTATATATGCATATAAATTGTACTTGTGGTTATTTATAAATCAGATGTGAGAATAAAACTTGAACTTGAAGGTTAGGGTTAGGACTTAGGGTTAGGGTTAGGATTAGAGTTAGGATTTGATATAGACAGTAGCCTATAGTGAAACCTAGATCAAAAGCTGAAGCTAGGAAGTCACTTCATGTAGTAAATTGACCTTGGAGCAATTGTTGCTGGATCAATTGGCATCAGAGCATTTGTCGCATAATATACAAATAACGCACGGCTCTGAGTGCAATAGCGGTGAATGCAGTACGCGCGAGGTTTCTTTAGATTGGTACCGCTCTGTGCAACGAGCCACTTGTGGCGAGTTCACAGTGCGAACCATCTGAAGAAACCGAGCGAACACTGCAT